>JAUIMW010001111.1:0-13672 GCA_033557785.1 Enochrus cinctus
TTATAAGTCACACTAAATGTCAAAGTAACCCTTTGACGTTTGCTGTGATTTGTATGCTGGGTACAGTTGGTTTGAAAATGTTAAAATATAGATTCTGATGTCGCTGCTAACATTATTTTTAGTACTTATTGATTTTTGACGAAAAAAAGTAAAATAACTTAAAAAATAATTAATAAATAAAAACAAAATAAAAAAAACAAAAAATTAATAAACAGTGTATCAATTTACACTTTTACACGAAAATATTTTAAAATAAAAATTGATAAACACTATGTTTCTCTATATTACATTTCAATCCACAATTAAAATTAAAAACAATTTTTATTGACTTATTAGATAGGTATTCCTGTGAATAACACTTGTCTGGTATGTTAATAACTGTTACATAATTAAGTTTGTAAACATTTCTTTTTCTATAACTCTTTGTTAATTGTGAAAATGATAATTAATGACGTTAGTTGTCATGTCAATCTTTGCCCTTTTCTGGTACTCTTTTGGGATGTCAGCATTTGCTCTTATGTCATCAGTGTTCTTGATGATTCTTCTTTTCCACGCTGGTACACTTTTTTTCCAATGTCTAAGAACCAGGCATCAGAAAAGTCATATGAAGCCACAGAACTAAAGACTTACTTGGATTAATCTTCAAACCATGCTGGCCCACTTTAGCAAAGAGCCTGCTTAAATTCTCATTAATTAATTGATTGTTGGCATATAGATTACTCTTAGAAACTCTCAAACTAGAAATCAGTCGACATTTATAGATGGCATACAATGGCAATTATAGTTCTCCAAGAGAAAATAGAAAAATAACAAATGAAACTGGAGTCTGCTCTAGTTATGCCCTATTCCTCTCTTAAGTTGTTATGACAAGGTTTTTGAACCAGTTCTCTATCTTGAAGTTGCCAGTAAGATTTCTATTTACCAACATGGTTTTATGAAAAGACGCTTCAACTTTACTCAGAGTGTTTCAGATTGATATGATCTTTACCAACTTTGCCAAGACTTTTTGATCTTGATCTTGGCTTTCTGTAAACCATACTTACACCGTTAACTTGGTTTTGCTGATAACCTGTCTCCAGGGGTCTGAGATCTTCAATGACGATATTATCCCTGTGATTTTTGTGGAGAGGTTCCTGTTTGTTGATGATTTAAAGAGGACTTTTTGGTTTGTATGATTGGTGTCAGATAAATTGTCTGGACCTTCATATCTCCAAGTGTAAGGTGATAGCTTATAATCGCTGCAAGTCACAGATTTCTTTTGTCTATACTTTGGGAAATGATACGTTCGCTAGAGGTACATCAGTTACAGATCTGGGTGTTCGATCTAAGCTTGAGTGTGCGTCTGTATCGGTTCAGAGACGTTGCTTTAAGTTTGCATGGTTCTTTGAATTTGGTAATTACCCAGATGACCTCTCTCCTTGTTACTTTTAATCTGGAGTGAAGAGAACACTTAGTTTTAATGTTAAAGTCATACAGATCAGATCTCAGAAATCGTACGAATGTCGTGTTGGGAATCAACAAAGAGAAAATACACCAATGTGAGTTCGAAGGGACCTGACTTTTATATGGGGTATATTATATATATAGTCTTCTACTGTCAGCTTTTCTGCCTCTACTACCGCCTTCTTATTGGACGTAAGTCTCACCCTGCTGCACGATGTGAAGCGAAGTCTCCTCTTCTTCCCCACATACTCTACATGTTGGATTCTGTTAAACGCCAATGTTTTTCAGGTGCTTCCACATGGTGCAGTGACTAGTAATTAGTCCTGTTAGCTTTCTGACGTCTTTTCTTTCTAACGCCAGGATAGTCTCAGTTCTTTCGCCGGAGGGGTGTTGCAGAAACGCTTTATTGTGTCTCTGTCCCACCAACCCTTTCCAGTTCTCTTCCCAACTGATTTTGTAACTTCTGCTTGGCTATCTGCCCTCCTTTTAGCTAAGGTGTCGGCCTTCTCGTTTCCTCGAATATGTGAGTGCCCAGGTGCCCAGAGTACTTTTACTATGTTTTTAGTCGCCAGTGATTTGAGCGCTCTTTAGCAGTACAACCCCATGCCTGAGGTCATCTCCGTCCCACTCAGCGCCAGCACAACCACTTTGCTGTCCGTTTCTGGATTAGGGCAACATCAATGTCGTTTTTCACCATACATGCATCCAGTGCCACCCAGGCGGCTTTAGAGTGATGCAGAATTATTTGTATGAGTTTCATACTTGTTTGGTTCAAGTGCCTGAGGTCCCTGTTTGTGGTTCGTCCGTCTTCTTCTCCGCAGCTTCATACTTTTTTTCCAGAGCCCAGAAGGTAACTCTGGAGAAATCCACGTATGGCATATGATGGTATGGTGTCCCCACACGATCCTAAGAAGTCCTAGACAATAAGCTACTGTGCCTTGAGGTCCTCCCAGACGGGTCTTCTCTTACTGACTGCGTTAAGCCCTCCGTGGTTTTCAGAATTGTACCTCATTCCTTAGGATGATTTAATAACTCAACTCTTATTCGAGCAGCAAAGACGAGATCCCAATCCCTGCTTGTGAGACAAGCTCACATACAGAAGCTCTCTGATCTCAAGTTGCTGGTGCACTATTTTCGAAAGCTGGTATGCAGTATCATACAACATCGGACATCCTCCCATCAAATCTTCTTTTAGGCAGTGCTTTCTGTACATGTTGTTTGTGATTACCCTCCTTTAATTAAGCCAGCGAGTTTTCTAATGCAAAGTTCCCCCTTTTGTCTTCTCTTGCCACCTTCCTCGTCAGTTCATCGGCCAGAAGCCAGAAAACATTTGTATCTTTTCACACAAGGCATAACCTTTTTTCTTTTGCGACGTGTACTATCGCTTTCGAAATTTAGTGAAGATCCATCAAATTAGTCTATCCAGATCTTCCAAGTCTGTAACTCACCATTTGACGGTCCCAAAAGAATAGTCAAAAACCGGTATCACCCAGGCATTTATGGCGGTTATCAAGTTTCCTCCTGTCCTCTCTTTAGATGTTCATGGTCCAGTCATTGATACTACGACAATCCGAGGTAACGATACATTTCCTCTGGTTTCAACTGTTTAATATCTGAAGCACTTTACTTGGCTTGATACTTCCACGATACTCATGAGTTTCTCAAGTTATCTTTCTTGAAGAGTAAGAAGATGTTCCTCTAGGAGAGATAGTAGCACTCGGAGAATCCTGTAGGTTTCTTATGAATGAATAGGCGGGGTACGTGTGGGTAGATGAAAAAATCTTAATCCAGAAGTTGTGGATTCCACCCGGTCCTAGTGTCTTCCAATTCTGCGTTTGCTTCACACACCTAGTCATGTTATTTGTTGAGAACTCCAACCATGTTGCAGTCTTGATGTAATTCTCTTAGAATCAAACACCTATTCAATATTCCTTTGTTCTTTGTGCAATGATCTTCTACGTTAGTTGATTATTAATTTTTCAGGTGTCATGTCAATCTTTGTTCTCCTTACTAATCTCTGGCCTTCTTTAAGATTTTCTTTGAAGGGTCTCCTTTTATGTCGTGTATATTCTTGACGATTCTTCTTTTTTATGTTGGTTCTCTTTTTTCCTGATGTCGCGTTCCGCGTCGAGGAAGGTAAGGTTTCTGACCGTTGAGTTCCAAGACAACTGTTGTGAGTTCTTGGCCATCTTCCGCCTTTTCCTGCCATGTGGAATAATCCTGTTGGTAAGCTTTCTGATGTTGAAGTACGTTTTCAGTTTCTCTTGGAATTCCATCCATTTCTTCAGGTGTTAAGAATTTTTTCCGGATGAAGACATTCATACGACCTTACTGTACTTTGTTGATTTCTGAATGTTATCCATGTGAACCTTTTCATGCTTTTCAGTAGAGACTGTTCTGTTAGGTTCGTTAATTTCTTTAATAATAAAGTTCCAAAAAAACTGTTGGCTGTTCTTTGCCTGGTTTTCTGTCTAACTAATGTTTCTTGCTTTTCTGGACGCAACAAAAAGTTTTGTTTCCCAAACCTTCCTCTTCTTTTGCAGAATTGTCTCTTGCGCCTGCATTCTGCAAGGACATCAGTGTAGGTTCATATACAAGAATGAAGTTATCATAATAATTATTTCGGAAATTAGGTAATGGATTTCCATATCTTGTTCTTATAGATATGGGTTGTTGTCTTAATCTTGTATTTTGCTGGTGTTGTTTTTGGTAATAGTTCTTTGGCATGAATTGTTCCTGAGACTGAAGTTGATTTCGATTTGGTTCTCGATATTCATCATACAACGAATTGTTACGCCTAAGGGCTCTTTAAGTTCAGCAAAAAAAAGGACCTTAGCACAAGGTTTCTTTTATAATTACCTCAATTTCGAAGCATTCAACATAACTGCAAACTAGGTTCAATACATGCAATATGGGTTCATAAAAGTCGTTTTTTTTTCATTATATAATTGTTTTAAAGGGCCTAGATCTTTGGTAAGGCAGCTCTCATCATGTAGATCCGTAAAATTTCTGATTAGTATTGACCTTAGTTCATTTAAGTTGGATATATTATCTATATTTGGAATAGTTCTAATATTATTTTTTAACTTTTCTAAAAGGGCATGTACAGTTATTTTAAGTTACTGTTAGCCTTTCAATGTATGAGACCTGAATCTCAGATCTGTATCAATATTCAATCCCAAACTCTTTGCAATAGTTATATTGATCCAGACCACCAATCTGAAGATCGCAAACCCTAGCAGCTTCCCCTATGACTATATTTCTCTGAATAATGATACAATCTATTAATTTTCATTCAACATTTCATGCAACAGCTTCATCTATTTGTGAGAATTCAATACACTTGTGAAACATCCGCATACAAGTGATAGCGACAGTGCTTCAGAAAGGAAAACAAGTCTGTAACCGAACCAGTTGCTCTCTTTCCTTAGCGTATTGTTGAAAGAATTTCACTACAGACACATAAAGGTCCACATAATGTAAAATAGAAATTATCATCGTGAATAATCCAACAATATAATTATCTTGCTGGTACGCGTTCCGGTGCTGAAATACGTTTTTATTTTCTCTATCCATTTCATACGGTACAAGAATACAAGAAGTGTTCAGAAGTAGCAAGGAGAGACAATAAAGGGTAGTTTAGCTTATATAAATGTAACATCTTTAGTTCCAAAGATTAATAATATCAGTACTTTCTTGTCTAGTATGAATTATGATGTGCTTGGTGTCACTGAGATATGGTTGGATCACCATTTTAACTTTTATGTTAAATGATTATAAATTCTTCAACTGAGCTCGTCTAACTAGAAAAGGAGAGGAGGAGACCACTATAGTGTTTCAAGAAAAGGATAACCCTATTGGAGAAATTTGTAAAGACATAAAAATGTCCTTTAATAATACAGCATTGTATATCGTCCAAATGTAAATTATACACAATTTTTGAATAAGTTTGAAGATGATTAAAAAAACAATATGTGTCACACACCAGCTTAAGCCTGGCAAATATCCTCAAAGAAACCTACCATGAACTTTCCCCTTACACCATAAAAGATTCTTTTACTTTTTGCAAGAAAGTAAACAACCTTTAATAACCAGAGAGCTACATCATAGTGTCTTTCGATAGTACATCGTTATTCAGTAACATTTTTCTTGAGAGAGTAAAAAGAATCATCATCGAGGACTATATTAGCGTAAGAGCTGTGTCTCCTGTACCACAACAAATATTCATTTATCTTCTTCGCTACCGAAATCCTTGACTGCGTATCAAGGGGATGCTGCGAGGATGTGGTTGTATCATCGCCATCCTCTCCACAGGTCTTGTTGGGGGGCGTACTTTCCTAGTAATGACCTGGTGTACCTCGTTATTTTTCATTTGTCTGGCTATTGCAATTATAAAGTAACAAAGAAGGGCTATAAGTGTCATAAGTGTGAAGAGCTGTTCTATATACCATGTGAGTCAGAAGGTGAAAACACGTACTTCTGAAAGAAGTGTAGTAACTTGAAAGACTTTTCTGAAGAGGTGCTTGATGATGAGATAATCACCCAAAACTATCTGACTGGAAAAGTGATCTTTGGTCATCTGCACAATTTCTTCAAGTGCAACAACATTTTCAGTGCTCTCCAAAACGTCTACATGAGGGAAAGAAACAGATCTAGAACAATCTTTCAACTAATGAGTGAAGTACGGGCAGCATTAAACGACGAGAAAAACAACAAAGTGGCAGATCTATTTGTAGACTTTTCAAAGTCCTTCGATTCTGTGGATTTTGAAGTACTGGCTGTTAAACTCGAGAAAAGACTACTGTTTTGATCTATCCTGGGCCCACTCCTATTCATAATCTAAATCAACAGTCTAGCAACAACGAGACACAACTAAGACTAATCACTTCTCAAATGTACGAATGGCTCCAGGTTATAACTTAACCCAACCCAAGGACCTTATCAGGGACGTGCAGCAACAACAAGAAATTTCTCAGGTGTCTTATCATTAATCTTGTTGGATTGTCCAAGGCCTTTGATACTCTTTACCATTCTTTACTAAATTATATTCTTCATATAGTTAGTCTTGCAGTAACTTCTATATCATGATTTGAGTCATATTTAAACAACAAACAACAAGCTATTACACTAGATGGTGAATATTCAAGCCCCCATCGAGGGGCACTATTCGTGGGCCAATTCTTTATATAACAGAGATAGTTCAATAACAAAATTCGATATAAAACAAACTTTCATAATGTTAATATACGCAGAAAAGGCTTACTTATTACTCCAGCTACGTAGATCGGGAATATTTCTGGTTAGCATTGACTTTACTTCACTGAAGTTGGATACATCAGTGTTTGTCTCATGCTTTCACATGCTTGCAGGTACCTATTTTAATCGTTAGGATTGCAATAGAATTTTTGTACACATCGTAAGTATTTTATAAACGTTTTCCAAACTTAAAATCTGTAAATGGGATTCTATGATAACATTAAAAAAACAATACGTGCTACACCAGACTGAACCTAGCAAATATCCTCGAAGAAGCCTACCTTTACACCATAAAATATTCTTTAACCTTTAGCAAAAAAGCAAACAACCTAAGAGCTGTTTCCCGTATCACGAGAAATATTCACTGATCCTCTTTAGAAGGCTTGTTGGGGCGTAGTTTCCTGATAATGGCCTGGATGTTAACTGGAGTTGTTCTCCTGACTTCATGGATGTTAGGTTCCTCTGCAAAGGCCTTCACAGTAATATTCACCCCCTCCCTTTCCAAGGCTAGACGCTTGGTATTTTGAGTTTCTCTTCTTTTGAGTAGACGGGTTCAATTGAGGTCCTCATTGATGTGAGGTTACCCCCAACTGCTCGCCTCTTTTTGGATTTGGACACGTTATTGTTTATATCAAGTAACACAGACTTAGTTTTCTTTCAAATATTGTGTTTCCATTTCATTTTGTCATTAAAGTAAACTCCAAGGAATTTTGTTTGATAAACTTGTTTTATACTCTTCCCATTCATTTGTATGAGAATGCTGTCCTTACTCAGACCAACAACTGGTAGAAATTCTAAGGTTTAGTAAGTACATCAAAACCCTCTTAAATAATGTATTAACCAACATTAATACAGCTATGTTGTACTATTATGCTCAGATATTGGAAACTGAAATACCTCTTCTCAATGTAGGCACAAAGATTACACATCACATATTTTCAAAGACCAAAATACCATTATTCAGAAATGCTCTACAACAGATTTACTGGACAGGTGATCTTTGACCGTATGTACAACTTTTTTGAGTGCAACAACATTTTCATTGCTAACCAAAACGTCTACATGAGAGAGGATACTGCAAGGATTTATCCTGGGCCCACTTCTATTCATAATCTATATTAAAAGTTTAGCAGCAATGAGACCCAACTAAGACAAATGATTTCTCAGATGAGCCTTATCATTATGTATTTTGCTTAATTAGACCTCGTCAATATTACAACTTGTAATCTCGTATATGTTACGGTTCATTCTATAGGTAGTGAATAACTGACTTTCTTAATCTTGTTGGATTACTCCAAAGCATTTGACATTCTCAACCATTCTTTACTAATTTCTATTCTTCATTTAGTGGGTCTAACCCTAGATGGTGAATTTTGCAAACTGTTCCTTATTTTAATTTCTAATTCGTGGATTGTGCTTTTCAATGGAGTTTAATATATAGCAATAATTTTTTTCTTGTATTGACCTTTGTACAACTTTCCATTCTAAATCATCTTTACCTTGTAATTTTGACAATTTTAGAACAACTTTATATTGATTTAGTTTTTGTACTTCACTAATTAAATTTGAGTTTTCATTAATGAAACTTTCATACAATATCTTTTGAAAGGCAGCTGTCATAACGTCGATCCGGAAAATTTCTGATTAGTATTGACTTTAGTTCGCATAAGTTGGATATATTTTCTACATTTACAATAGTTCTAGAATTACATTCTACCTTTTATAAAAGTCAGTTAAAAATGAAGTTTTTTTGGAGAGTATCAGTGTTTGTCTCATAGAACGATCTTACAATCTGTCTTTTTATAGAAATGGGATTCTTTATTAACATTAAAAAACAATATGTGTCACACACCAGCCTGAGCCTGACAGATATCCTCAAACCTATCATGATATTTCCCCTTACACCATAAAAGATTATTTTACCTTTTCCAAAAAACTAAGCAACCAAAAATTACTAGAGGGTTACGTCATAGTGTGTCTTAACTTCGTCTTCTCCTCCACATATTTTTCTTACAACGGGAGGTTCTTCAAACAGATTTCGGACTTTCTGTGGGTTTAAACCTTTGGTCGATCTTGGGGCTGAGATTGAGATGACTGGCATACCAATTGACTTCCAATTTTTTTCAATACGTTGATGGCATTAATTGTGCTGCACCTCAACAACAAGTAAACACCTTACTGAGTTTTTTTTAAGATGAATACCTAAGATTCAAGTTAGAAATGGAGACAAGTAGCAGCGTCTCTGAACACCTTCGTTTTCGTTTTTGCAATGAGAAATAGAAGTTTGAACATACACCACTTCAGCTTTCTAAAGAAAAATTTAGATAAACTACAACATATCCTACCCCAGAACAACTATTCTCGTCAACTCGTCAGAAACCTTCTTTACAACATTTCTCCAAAAACTAAACTTCCATTCCATCTTTGGAAGCTGAAGTCTTCCTGGTTGACATCAAGTAGATCATTTCATGAGCCTTCTGAAACTGGACGCTTAGTATCTTAAATTTCTCCTCTTCAGAAATGAAGGGTCCAGTTGAGGTCCTCATTGCTGTGAGGTTACCTCCAGCTGCTCGCCTTTTTTTGGATTTGAACAGTTTGTATAGCTCCGTATAGTTGAACGTGATTTTGGAGAGCTTTCGTTGCCAATATTCTTCTTTTAGTGTTTTTTCTTCATGATTAATAAGCGAGGTGCATCAGCTGCCAACGCTCAGAAAACTAGTTCATAGATGTACCAGGGCATAAGTAATTCGCAATACTTTAAATTTTATTGTTTGGTTTGGCTTCCAAATATTCTTCTAGGTGTCTATTTCATCTCCTTTTTTTTTAATGTGTACTCCTAGGAATTAGGAATTAATTTGACTTCTAAATCGATGAACATGACTCCAACTCTTTCTGCTTTATTAAGTAACACCATGTGGTTGACTGTGTCGAAAGTTCGACTCATGTCCAAGAGAATATCAGCTACCTTATTAAGGCTGTTAACTATTAAACTAACTGCTTCGTAAATTGCAGTTGTGATGGATCTAACATTTCGATATCCATGTTGCTGTTGTGAAATTAGGTCGTACTTTAGTATGTATTCGCAGAGTTTCTCGATTAGCACAATATCAAGATGGTTGACCAGGGTGGTCTGTCTGTTATCACTATGGGTAGTTTGCGTAGCTATTACAAGAAAACAGTAACAAAGAAGGGCTATAAGTGTCATAGGTGCGAAGTGTAGACATTTTGGGCAAAAATAATATCAAAAGGATCGTACACCAAAACCTTCTTAGATAACGTATTAACCAACATAGGACCACTAGAAGACCTACAATGTTAATAGAGCTATGTCGGACCATTATGCTCAAATGGAAACTGACATATCTCTTCTCAATACAGAAGCAAAGGTTACACGTCATATATTTTCAAAGACCAAAGTACCATCATTCTGTAATGCTCTACAATAGGTTGACTGGACAGGTGATCTTTGACCATCTGTACGACTTCTTCAAGTGCAATAACGTTTTCAGTGGTTTCCAAAAGCCTATATGATGCAAAGAAACACATCAGTACTGCTTGTTAAACTTGAGGAACTTTGAGTCATATACAACTAGCCGAAAAGTTGATTAATTGTGAAGGCAACTTGGCAGTTTCTGACTTCGCAGCCACCGAGAAAGGGCTACCGTCGAGATCTATCCCGGGCCCACTTCTATTCATAATCTATAACAATAGTCTAGCAAAAACGAGACACAACTAAGGCTAACGATTTCTTAAATGTACGAATGGTTCCAGTCTATAAGTTAACCCAATCCAAGGACCTTATCAGTGGTGCAACAACAGGGAGGAATTTCTCAGATGAGTCTTATCTTTATGTAGTTTATTGAATTGTCTTGACTTGTTCAATGTTACAACTTATTATCTCGTATATGTTACAATTCATGACTGTAGGCAGTGAACAACTGACTTTCTTAATCTTTTTGGATTTCTCCAAGGCCTTTGACTCTCTCAACCATTCTTTACTAAATTCTATTTTTCATTTAGTGGGTCTAACTCTAGATGGTGAATATTTAAAGTTTCGTTCAAAAGATGCTGCTCTTCTTTATTTTCATGTCTCCATTTTTCAAAAATATTTAATTTCTAATTAAATTTTTTGGAGAGTGTCAGTATTTGTCGTATAGAACGATCTTACAATCTGTCTTTTTATAGAAATAGGATTCTTTGTTAACATTAAAAAACAATATGTGCCACACACATCTACCTATCATTATCTTTCCTCTTACGCCATAAAAGATTATTTTACCTTTTCCAAAAAACTAAACAACCAAAAATTACTAGAGGGTTACGTCAAGAAATGAAGAGTGTTGTCAAAATATTTAGACGCAATTAGAAGTACGTAGAGAGCAGTGCACCTGGAGGACATTCCATGTCCCCCAGACCCCCTGGTGTCCCTCATTTTATTGTTAAAAATCAGTTAGCATCCCTTTGTTAGAATAGAGTGAAAAACAACACAAAAGAATGATCACCAGTGGGCCTGGGGGACACCTCCAGGTGCACTACTGCCTGCATTTTTCTAATTTTGTCTAAATATATTGATAACACTCTTCATGTTTTCAAGTTAAAGTCACTAATAAGAAGAGTCTAGTTTGTAGTACACCTGAAGGACGTTCTGTGTCCCCCAGACCTCCTGGTGTCTTTCATTTTATTGTTAAAAGTCAGTTGGCATTCCTTTATTAGAAAAGAGTAAAAAAATAAGACTACCAGGGGGTCTGCGGGACATGGAATGTCCTCCACGTGCAGCGCTATCTACGTACTCCTAATTGTATCTAAATATCTTGATAACACTCTTCATTTCTCCTATTTAATATAACTAATAAGAAAAGCGTGGTTTGCAGTACACCTGGAGGACATTCCATGTCCCCCAGACCCCCTGGTGATCCTTCTTTTGCGTTGTTTTTCACTCTATTCCAACAAAGGGATGCCAACTGATTTTTAACAATAAATTGAGGGACTCCAGGGTGTCTGGGGGACATGAAATGTCCTCCAGGTGCACTGCAAACTACGCTCTTCTTATAAGCGATTTAAACTTGAAGAGATCATTATCAATATATTTAAACACAATTAGAGATATGTAGGCAGCAGTGCACCTGGAGGACATTCCATGTCCCCCAGACCCTCTGGTGATCCTTCTTTTGCGTTGTTTTTCATTCTATTCCAACATAGGGATGCTTACTGATTTTTAAAAATTAAATGAGGGTTACCAGGGGGCTTGGGGGACATGGAGTGTCTTCCAGTGTATTTTCCGGTGCACCTGGAGGACATTCCATGCGCCCCATACAGAAGAGTAATATTGAAAAAAGGGTTTTGAATAGTTGGATAGTTGCACCTTGACTAGTAAAACACAAGCGTTTTTCTTGTATTGCACTTTCTATAACTTTGCATTTTAAATCATCTTCTTTATCTCGTAAGTTGTTTATTACAGAAGCATAATTTTTTAATTTTGTTTTAATTCTTGAATTTTTCGTTTTGCCTTAGCTAATTTGGAATCGAATGAATCTCTTTCGAAAACCTTCTCGCCTGTATCTTAATTTCAATTATTCATTTATATAATTAATATTAAGTTCGCTGTATTTTTAAATTCTTCATTTTTCATGGTGATTGCTTTTCTTTGTTCTTTTTTTTACTTGTATAATTTCTTCAACCTCTTCTAGATTATTTTTTCTGCTTTTACTCGATTCATTTCTTCTTTTATGTCTATTTTTGACAACTTTTAGAATAATTTTTTTATGTTGATTTATTTTTTGTACTTCACTAATGAAATTTGAGTTTCATTAATGAATTTCGTCATTTTCGTTTTCATTATGTAATTGTTTTTGAAGAATCAGATATCTGACAAGGCAGCTCTCAGCATCAATGAAAATTTCTGATTATCATTGACTTTGCTTACATTTTTTACATTTTAAATTTTTCTAAAAGTCAGTTAAAAATGAAGTTTTTGGAGAGTATCAAAACAATACACACCAGCAAAGAAACCTATCTTTCCCTTTACATAATAAAAGATTCATTTACTTTTTGCAAAAAAAAACAACCAAAAATTACTAGAGGGCTACATCATAATGTCCTTCGATGCCAGATCGTTATTCACTAACATTTCTTTTGAGAGAGTAAAAAGAATCATCTTTGATAACTGGATTAGTATAAGAGCGGTGTCTCCTCTACCACGAGAAATTTCAATGATCATCTTAGCTTCGTCTTCTCCTCCTCATATTTTCCTCCAAGTTCTTTAAACAGATTTTCAGATTTCCTATGGACTATGAATTTATTTAAGTGGAAGATGTCAGCTTCTTCGTGGAGGTCAGTTATCCTGGTGAATCGGTTTTTTGACTTGTACAAGCTAGGGCTTGATTGACAGCCCACTGCAGCTGTGAAGAAAAAGTGTGTTTTGATGGCCCAAATTCTAAGATTGGATTTGGACTGCTTTCATGGAAGACATGTCTTATTTATCTTGACGACTTCATCGTCATTGGAAGAACTTTTGAAGAACATCTTCGAAACCTGAGAGAAATCTTCCAAAGATCTAGAAGTCCCACTTGAAAGTCCGAAATAAATGTCATATTTTTAAGAAGTGTGAAATTTTTCTTATTTCAAACAATCATTAAAAGAAAATAGACAACAGTATACCTGTAGGGGATTCCATGTTCCCTGGTGGTTGATATTTTTCATATCACTATAATGGAATAAGCATATTTATTGTTAAAAATCAGTGAATATCCTTATAGTAGAGCATAACTAACTAACCAGAAGGCCAATAAATTTAAAACCACCTAAGTTTCTGAAACACATGAAATGTCCTCCAGGTATTCAGTTACCAACGTACTAGAAAATTCAAAAGAAATAATAATAAATAATTAAAAAAAATAGTCGTCACGTTCAGTTGAACATAATCCACGTTCATGTCATAATGCAAAATAATATTTACTGAAGTGTCGCTCGTGTC
>JAUIMW010001112.1:0-13665 GCA_033557785.1 Enochrus cinctus
TCTGCAAACTAAAGATAACCAGTGTAAAGTGATGAGCTTCCTGCGACTTCAGTTATCCAATGTTGTGTTCTGAGAGGACACGAGCGGCCAATGGAATGGAGGGATGGTTGGCAGATGGTCCAATGGGGGACACGGCTGCGGTGTTGTCCGGGTCGTTAGGGCCCTCGTGCCCTCCTGCGATGCGTGAGAATCCGAACCGTCACTTGTTTGGTCTTGTTGCGTTGCGGCACGAGCCCTCACAAACTTGATCCTGATAATATGCATTTTACTCTCGCTCCGGACACCTTGCACTTCTTGCCTCTTCACCATGGCACACGACGACTCGCTCACCCACCGCACCGGCGATTATATGTGGATCTGTGGATGGATCATTCACACACATTTACTAATTAATAATGCTATTTATTATTGTACTTTGTTCTGCGAAATAACGCACATATTTTATTAGAATGTCTTTTGTTTTGCTCGCATTGTTTTCTCATTAACACTATAGATAAACACTTAAATGCTTTCGGTCGTCGATTAATTAATAATTGCTCCATTATACTTGAATTTTAACAATGACAAAGTAAACAGGAATAAAAAATTCATTTCATTAACACACGCAAACAAAAATAAAATACCAAGAAAAACTTTGTAAAAACTCTATTTGCATTCAGCGTTCAATTATAAGAATAACTAAAAATAGAACAAACCAACGTCCAATAATGATTGTCATCTATGTACTATGGACTATCAGGAACCCGAGGTCTTGTAGATTAGCAAACCACCTGAAGACTACTCAGCACCAGGCAGACTTTGATGCCGTGAAGGTGCTTGAGGTTGAGCCAAACCTGAAGAAGAGCCTTTTCTTTTAAATAATTGATACATAGAAGATTATGGAGAAGAGATTAGTACACTTGTATTCACTCTATTTAAGATAAAGGTCTGTACATTTGGAAGTTCACCACCTCACTAAGGAGTTCCCCAAGAAACCAGAAGAACCGACAGAGTGTACAAACTGCTACGGACTCCACACCGCTAACTTTGGCAAGTGCCCAAAGTATCTGGAGTTCACCGAGAGGAGGACCACCAGGACCAGGAACAAGAAGAAAGAAGAGGAACCAGGGACTACCTTCATCCCAGTACTGCCGCCCGCAACCAACCCCTGGAAGAGGATTACCAAACCGCAGGACCCCACTCTACAGGAGGAACCTGTCCCGAAGGATGCCCACCGACTCAGGACAGGACCCATCGATGGATCGTCACTGGAGAATTTCAACGATCTACAGGAGCTGTAGAAATATGTATTTCTCTATTTTTTGCTAGCATTTTCTCGCTCATTTGTCTTAAGATAAAGATAGGGTCTTGGGTGCTTTTGCCTCTCATGAAGCCATTTTGGGTATCTTCTATTGACTCTTCTATTTTGTCACGGATTCGCTTTTCCATAATACTTGTCAAGATCTTCGATGGTACGCTGTTTAATGTTATAACTCTGTAATTGCTACATAGTCTTTTATCCTCCTTTTTATACAATGGCGGTATTATTCCCTTGTTCCAATCTTCTGGTATCTTCGAGCTCCTTAACATTTTGTTTAGCAAATGTAATAGTTGTTGTGTACCCTCTATGTCCATATATTTCATCATTTCCGGGGTTATATTGTCCTTTGCCAATTTTCAGTTTCCTGATCGCGTCTATTAATTCTTGTTCGCTGATTGGCTCCGGTTCTTTGTTATTTTTGTAGATTTCTTTCTCTTCCTTTTCTGCTAACGTAGCTTGGTTATCACCTATCAGTTCTTTGAAGTATTGCCTCCAGTGTTCCACTATTTGGCCTTCATTCATCATATTATACTCCTTCTTCTTTCTAAGACGTTTAAGTGTTCCATAGAATAGTTTCTGATTCTGCTTGTAATCACGTTTGGCATATTGTATATCTAATTTTATTTCTGTTCTTATTGTTTTATAATTCTTGTAATCTTCCTCCCCTTTTTTGTACTTAAAATTTCCTCCATCTGCTCTTTTTCTCTTTGATTTTCATTTTCAGTTCTGATGCTATATTTTTTGCTTGGTCTGGTGATAGTACTATTCCCACGCCTCCCTCTGCACGTTCGTCCTCTTCTACTTCTGACCATAATAACCAGTATCATTTGTGTATCTTGCTCATTCCTTTGCCATTCTTTTTGGTTTCAGTTATTCCCATAATTTCAATTCCGTGTCTCATCATCTCTTCAACCAATTCCCCTTCCTTTCCCTTTATGCCTCTGACATTCCACGTTCCTAGTCTTATTGTATTTTGTTTTGCCATGGTACTTACTATGGATAGACCAACCAAAAAATAGCACAACGTATCACCTAAAATAAAAGAGATACTCCAGGAAGTCGAAGTATACGGAAGAGGCTTTTTTTGGAATGGAAAGAAGGGCATAGACAAATATTAGAGAAACGACCCCTTCTAGCAACATGCTAATGCTGCACACACCTAATATCCACTTCTCTAAGGCCTGCTTCATTCTTCACCTCCCTCTTATGTTTCCTTTCGCTACAGTCAGTATTTGTTCACATACTTAACCAACAAATTCCTTAAATTAAAGATTTCTCAAGTAAAATTTAAAATACAAATTAAGTGTATAATTAAACTGAAATTAAACTATATAAAATAAACTAAAACATCAAATAAAAAGTAATCGTCACTATCACTGTTTATATTCGGAACGAGGTCACTCTCTGCGAGTTCCTCTCCTATATCTTCATTCTTTTAAACAACGACATTTAATTGGATTGATTTATTCTCACGAAAAAAATAATGAAGGACAATGCTTGAGATGGATGCAGGATCAACGTGGCAGCAATACAGGAGACGCACTGAGAAAATATATAATGCACTACTCGAGGAGAGAAAAGCAGGGACAGAGAGGAGTGACCTTCATTATTCCAGTAAAACTGAGGTAGAACTAAACGAAATAAAATGTGAAATAAAGTCTATGAAAAAAAGCATGTACTAGCTCACAGCTCTTGTCAAACAGTGAGCAGTGAAAATAAGTACACAAGCGGAGGGACGCAGGTCTGGCGTATGACAACATGGTGGAGAGTTGATTATCTTGGGAAACAGAGTCAGTGGAACACCTATAAACTAAATGAAAGAATACTCACTGTTTGGTGTGGTAGAGTTGCCGAGGATCGAAATACCTTGTTGTAGTGGTACTTTATAGTGTTGAATGCAGGGCTCTGAGAAGATTAGACCTACTGGAGCATCTGAATGAGGAACACAATAATGACTGTCGTCGTACTTATTATGGACAGACCAACAAATGAATAGCACAATGTATCACCCAACATAAAAGTGATGCCACCAGGAAGCCGAGGTCTTGAAGATTGGGAGACTACATGAAGATTACTCAGCACCAGGCAGACTTTGAAGGCGTGGAGGTACTTGAGGTGGAGCCAAACCTGCAGAAGAGGCTTTTCTTGGAAAGGTGCCACATCTTCATCAACAGAGACACAGCTTTGAATAGAAAGAAGGGCATAGACGACCTTACCACGATGTATTATTTTATCTTTACTGCTTTATTGTCTACAGATATTGTATATTACCTTTACAGAACTGTCTTTGTAGTTTTTCTTGATATTTCCAGCAATGCTGGTCTTCTTTCAAAAGCATATATTAAAATCTCCAGCAAGGCAAAATTGTCTATTTTTAAAATTATTTTTTAGGTAGTCTACAGCGCTGTGGATTATATTACGAACCTTTCCGTCCTGTTCTGCGGTTAGTCCTGGCAACCTATACACCATCACCATTAGAAGACCCACTTTTGGTAGGTCTCAAAGCTAACAGTGAAACTCAGCACAATTATCTTGATGTGCTGAAGGTGCGGTCTGGGCTCATGCAAAGTTCCATTCTGGGCCCTCTATTGTTTACGATCTATACCTCTGACCTTCTTAATTATTTGAAATTTTGTAAATGTCACCTATACGCAGATGACATCCAGCTATGTTTGTCATTTGTTCCTAAGTCTGTCGAGGATGCTGTGTGTCACAATTATGAGAATAACTAAAAATAGAATAAATCATCGCCATCTGTGTCTTATCCAAGGCGTCTGTTGACTTAGCTCTTTTCAATAGTTCAATACTCATTTAGAATTTACTTTTCAGCTGGAAGACGACTCGACACAAAGATCCAATAATGACTGCCACCGTTCTTACTACGGACAGACAAAGCAAAGAATAGCACAATGTATCACCCAACATAAAAGTGATGCTACCAGGAAGCCGAGGTCTTGTAGATTGGCAGACCATATGAGGACTATTCAGCACCAGGCAGACTTTGAAGGAGTGGAGGTTCTTGAGGTGGAGTCAAACTTGCAGAAGAGGCTTTTCTTGGAAAGGTGCCACATCTGCATCAACAGAGACACTGCTTTGAATGGAAAGAAGGACATAGACGACCTTAGCATGATGTATTGCGACTTGCTAGACAAATATAAGAAAAACTTACTATTAAATAATTGATACATAGAAAATAAGGGAGAAGAGATTAGTACACTTGTATTCACTCTACTTAAGAAAAAGGTCTGTACATTTAGAGATATTAAAGTCACAGAGATAATATCGCCAATGAAGATCCAACAGTAGTCTCAAAATGGATCCAAGGAGTTTCTTGGTCAAAATCTAGAGTCTTGGCAAATTGAACATACTGATTAAAGTTTTTGCTCTTCCTTGAAGTATGTCTTCTGTGACTTCGTCCCATGTCTTCCTTTTCCTTTTCGCCCCATTGGTCTGCACTGCCATATCTCTTTCTCTTGTCTTCCGTCAGTTATTCTATGGATATGTCCCCACCAACCGAGCTTTGTTCTTTCTATGAAGTCTCCTACAGCCTCAATTTGTAGCTCTTCCCTTATGTCCGTGTTTGACTTGCTCAATCTTGGTGTTATCTATTTTTATAATAATGTCTATTGTCATAATCTTAGTCTTTTCTTTATTTAGTTTCATTCCTAGTTGTTCTAATCTTTCGTTCCATATGTTTAGGTTTTCTTTTAGGTCTTTTCTGGTTGCTGTTGTTAACACTAGGTTGTCGGCAAATGCGTCCATCTTCAACTCCACTGGTAGTATATTCCTGTATCCAACCTTCACGCTTTTTGTTTCTGCTTCACAAACTCTAATAATTTCGTTCATATATGTATTGAATAGGGTGTCTCAAGCCATTTTCAGCTGCAAAGTTCTCCGTTTTCATATTTCTATATACCACTCTATTTTGGTTGTTATTGTTGATTGTCTTTATTATTCTCAAGGTCTTGTTATCTACTTTCTTTTGTTGCACTATTTCCATAAAGGGTTTCTTGATATTCAATCAAAGGCTTTCTTTCACATCTTTTTTTTTACGATTTGCCTTATGCTGAAGATGTGATCCTGCATACTTCTACTCCTCTTAAAACTGCTTTGTTCCTCTTCTAATGTTTCTTCTAGTTTCGGTTTGATTTTATTATCTATTATTTGTTCCAGGATATCCATCATAGTACACAGCAGTGTTATGTCCCTATAGTTACCACACTCCTTTTTGTCTCCCTTCTTATATGTTGGCACTATAAGTGCCATTCTCCAATCTTCGGGTAATTCTTTCGTCCTCCATACCTCCTTTATTATCCTGTGTAATATTTCCTGCCCTTGTTTCCCCATTTTTTGATCATTTCAGCAGTTATTCCATCGTGTCCTGGTGTTTTCCCACTCCGCAGTTTTCTTATGGTTTCCTGGAGCTCTTCCAATGTTATGTCCTCTTCATTTTTTTCTTCAGATATGATTTCTTCCTTTGTTTCAACATGTTCCACTGTAAGTTGGTCTCTAAAGTATTTTTGCCATCTGTTCATTATATCATCTGCTTTTATGAGTATTTACCCTCTTGAGTTTTTTATGCCCTGGGGTTCATATTTTCTTCTGTTTCGTTGCAATCTTATTATCTTGTATAACAGTTTATGATTGCCGTTACTACTTTGTTCCATTTTCTCACCAAACTCTAAAATCATATTTTTTTTGTCTTCTTTCTTTCATTCTTGTACAATTCATATTATTTCGGTCTTTTGTTCTAGTGCCTTCCTTGTATTTTCTGGCTATTTCCTGGTCTATCAGTTTGTATGTTTTTAGTGTTACGTGAACTACTTGTGTTTGTTTTATAGGTGCTTTTTGTTCTTTTATTTTCGTTACTACCATGTAGTGGTCCTCTCTTCACCCTTGTCTCTATTATCATTTTTTTCTTATTATTTTCCACCAATACATAGTATATCACTGACCTTTCGTTCCTTGTTATTTGTTCTCTCGTGTAGGTATGAATCTCTTTATGTTGGAAGAGTGTGTTTGTAGTGACCATGTTGTTTAGTCTGCAGAAATTCTCAGACCAACCAAAGAATAGCACAATATATCACCCAACATAAAAGTGATGCTACCAGGAAGCCGAGGTCTTGAAGATTGGCAGACCACATGAAGACTACTCAGCATCAGGCAGACTTTAAAGGTGAGGAGGTGCTTGAGGTTGAGCCAAACCTACGGAAGAAGCTCCAAACAGCATTCTCATACCAAAAATAGATAGCGTGTCCCTAAAGTGACTTCAGATTTTCAACAGTTTCAATAATCATTTGGAATTTACTTTTGAGCTGGAGGATGACGATGGAGTCTCTCGACAAAAAGTTGTTCAGAACCAACAATGACTGTTATGGTACTTACTATGGACAGACCAACCAAAGAATAGTACAACGTATCACCTAAAGTAAAAATGATGCTCCAGGAAGCCGAAGTCTGTGGAAGAGGCTTTTCTTGGAATGGAAAGGACATAGACAGTCAGTATTTGTCCACATACTTAACCAACAAACTCCTTAAATTAAAGATTTCTCAAGCAAAATTTAAAACACAAATTAAATGTGCAATTACACTGAAATTAAACTATATAAAATAAACTAAAACATCAAATAAAAAGTAATCGTCACTATAACTGTTTATGTTCGGAACGAGGTCATTGTCTGCGAGTTCCTTCCCTATATCCTCATTCTCTTCAACAACGACATTTAATTGGATTGATGTATTCTCACGAAAAAAAAGAATGAAGGAAGAGATTAGACTAGGAACGTGGAATGTGAGGACAATGCTTGAGATGGGAAAGGTCAGAAGAGTGGTGATAGAGTTGGAACGATGCATGATCGACGTGGCAGTAATACAGGAGACGCACTGAGAAAATTATACAATGCACTACTCGAGGAGAGAAAAGCAGGGACAGAGAGGAGTGACCTTCATTATTCCAGTAAAACTGAGGTAGAACTAAACGAAACAATATGACAATATGATGGAATGTTGATTGCCTTGGAAAACAGAATGGGTGGAATATCTATAAACTAAGTGAAGGAATACTCAGTATCTGGAGTGGTGGAGTTGGCGGGGGTCGAAATGCCTTCGGAGGACCATGTAATAATGGTACTTTATAGAGTTCCCAACCTGAACGCAGAGCAGTCAATGCTGGCTCTGAGAAGGCTAGACCTACTGGAGCATCTGAATGAGGAACACAATAATGACTGTTCTCGTACTTACTAGTAGTGATGCTACCAGGAAGTCGAGGTCTTGTAGATTGGCAGACCACCCGAAGACTACTCAGCACCAGGCAGACTTTGATGAAACCTGCAGAAGAGGTTTTTCTTTTAAATAATTGATACTTAGAAAATTATGAAGAAGAGATTAGTACACTTGTATTCACTCTATTTAAGATAAAGGTCTGTACATTTGGAGATATCAAAGTCACTGAGATGAAAATCAGAAGCATCAGACGTTGAGCAAAAACTGGGAGAACTATGCTTAAAGACCTCAACATATGTAGAGTGATTGAATAAATATAATGAAAATAAATGACACAGATTATCAGAACAACCAAGGAGTTTTAGAGAGTCTTTTCATAAAGCCATGTTGGTAAATAGAAATTCTACTAACAACATCAAGACAGAGAAGCTGATACGGAACCTATTTAAAAACCTTCTAAACATTCCATGCCACCCAAATTGTTTGGTGGTTTGTCCTTGTATTGTTAAACACCAAAAATATATCTATCTTGGTAATAGAGCAGTAAACAACATAAAAATCCACAATTGCTATCTATCATTTCCCTAGAAAAATATTCTTTGTTCCACGTATCTCCTGGTGATACTTTTGATGTTTGCTACTCTATTTCTATAAAGATATTTTTTTTGTTTTTTACAATACAAGGACTACCAACAGGGGAGTTTTTTTTTGAAAGATTGCATTTCTAAGCTTCATTTTCATTTTATTTTCATTAACCAATATGTCATTTTTTGTGCCTTATCCAAGGCATCTGTTGACTTTAGGTTTTCAACAGTTTCAATAACCATTTAGATTTACTTTTGAGCTGGAGGACCCATCTTCGTCCTCCAGCTCAAAAGTAAAAAAAGTTGCTGTGATCGAACTACAGGCATTAAAGGCAACACTTATGAGAAAAGTGCAGTTTGGATAATCGTCTATCGTTGGCTGTTCAAGATGGGTTGGAAATGGGACAGGATCTTCTGGAAAGGCTAGAAAGTAAAGAACGCGAATTCAACGATATACAAAGGCAACTTGAGAAGTTACTACTGGAGAGGACAGAAAGTAATAACAAGCATATCAACACAAACAGACGTAGTAGAAAACGAAATTATTTCTCAAAAGCATGAGAACTTATTGGAAGTTATGAGAGAAATCCAAAACCGGAGCTTAGACAAAATGCAAGAAATAGAAGCAAGTTTCCACCATCACATAGAAAACAAAACCTAGGGCAGTCAAAAGTTAAGAAGGTGTGCTTAGAAAAATAAAAAAAGACCTTAAATCTAGAAAAAGATCTTAAAAAAAGTTTTTGCTATTGACAGATGATTGTGACATAGGCAAAACTTCAGCAGATTGTAAAAGATCTACATACAATAGCACACTATTAAAACAAACAAGACTATCTACTGATAATTGGAGGTTTTTAACAATTCTCTACAAGAAACAAGCACATTTACCTTCAGAAGACTACTGTTGGAAGATTCTTATCATACAATGGTAAATTGGTAAACAAAATGAAGAGACTTACAACTAATGAATGCACCAGGCAATACTACAATTCAGACCAATCAATCAGAGAATGGCTTTATGGATAAATTTGAATAAATATGCACCCACTACGACTCTGTAGAGGAGGTAATAGGGACACTATCAAAACACACAGTTCTCGAAGAAGAAAAACAGGTGGGATTTGAGAAAATTTGAGAGAGACGAAATTAGACAAAAATATGTAGAGGGTTGGCGAAGAACTAATTAGAGGACAAGGGAGATATCAGGATATTCAGCAGAACTGGGAGGAGATAAAAAGGTGCATTCACAAGATTACAAGGAAGATCATGATAACAGAGGGAAAGCCAATCAAGACTGGTATAGCAGTGACTATATGGAAATAACCGAAAAGAAGACGAAGGCAAAACATATATGAGAGGATAAGAAGAACAGCAAAGATAAGAGAGAATGCGTGGTAAAATGGAGAATAAGGAACCCCCAACAAGAGAAGAGGTGATCGCAATATACAGAAACGGAAAGACTCCTGGAAAGGATGGTTAACAATAGACAGACTCATTGCAATACTGCTTAATAGATTTGATGATGGCAATGACGACCGGTTGGTCAAGAGTAGAATGGGTTATAACTTAAAAAAAATGGAAAGATGGAAACTAATATAATTTTCCAAGAAACTCATGAACTTAGAACATCTTAAAGCAAACCAAGAGAGCTTCTATCTAGAAGGAAGACTGTAAAATCTCAGGAACGTAGAGTATCGATGAAAACCAAATAGCAAAGAACTGAGTTATCAAGAGCCACAAAAAAACTACAGGAAATATAATAACAGCCTTACCTTGCGAACGATTATGGATAATCGAAGTTACAAGAGGGTTCGCCAGATATTAATCGTGGGGAAACATCAGATAATAGTCCTTAAGTCGGAAAATGGGAGTTGAGTAGTCAACAGGCATGGAATAGTAAACATCGTGAAGGATTTCTATCAGCACCTATATTAATGACACCCGTCAGGAAAACGTAGTTGACGTCAGTGAGCTGAACAGAAGAAGACAATTCAAGAAAACAATTCAAGAACTGTCGGACAAAACTAAACTAAAACGAGACTAAAAGCTGGTCAACAGGATGCAATTTCCATGGAAATTGAAATTAAGTGATATAATCCAAGTATAAAAGTAAGAAATCAAACAAAACTGGAAGACGATAAGAAATAAAGTATATGAAGAAAAAAAAAGCCTGTACTAGCTCACAGCTCTTGTCAGTGTGCAGTGAAAATAAGTACACAAGCGGAGGGGCGCAGGTCTGGCGTATGGCAACATGGAGTGTTGATTGCTTTGGGAAACAGTCAGTAGAACACCTACTAAGTGAAGGAATACTCACAGTCTGGTATGGTGGAATTGGCGGAAGTCGAAATGCTTTCGGAGGCCCTTGTTGTAGTGGTACTTTAAAGAGTTCCTAACCTGAATGCAGAGCAGTCAATGCTGGCTCTGAAAAGATTAGACCTACTGGAGCATCTGACTGAGTAACACAATAATGGCCAGCTCCAATAATTTTGGTCTTGACAAGTCTTCCATTTTTTTAATTCTTATTGATGGAATATAGCCTCTGACCGCCAGTAACTCCTCCGTGTTGTTCCTCCTTTCTACAATAATGCAAGCTTACATGTTGTTTTCTCTCCACAGTTTTGTAAGATTATAGAATGATGATTGTATGCTGCTTGTTATTGGTCTTAATGGATTTTTTTTGTAAACTTTTGGTAGTGATCTAACATCTAAAAATTAAACTACATTTTTATGCAGATGTTCTCAATTAAAAGCTTCAATTCCCTTCTATCTTCCACTGCAGCCTATAACTTTATCCACGTGTTTCCACTCCTTGATAGAATTTCCCCAATCGTTCCATTCCTTGTCTTTTCTGACCTATTCCTTCCTCTCTTTCCTGTAGGTCTTACATTCCATATTCTTTTTACTTGCCTATTTTGGTCCATGCGGAATAGGTGTTCAAGCCATCCTAACTTTCTCTTTTCAAAATTACTTCTAGTCTCTTTTTCATCTGGGTCTGTTATTTTTCTTCCATCCCTTCGTTTAAGATTTCTTGGTAATATTGCCTTTATCTTTCAATATATTGCTCACCCACGGCCATCACATTTGTGTGTGGGATACATGATGAAACAGATAGCCCATTTAGGATAATATGTCTGCATTCTCCATTGCATTAAACATTGACGTCAACTTTTTGTTGAAGGATTGCGTTTCTAAGCCTCCTTTTCACTTTATTTTAATTTACCAATATGTCGAAGACATTATCTGTGCCTACCCAAAGTGTCTGTTGATTTAACACTTCAGGTTTTCTACAGTTTTAATAACCATTTAAATTTTAATTTTGAGCTGGAAGACGACTCGACACACAATTGTTCAGATCCAATATTGACTGTCCTCATACTTACTATAGACAAACGAACCAAAGAATAGTAAAATGTATCACCAATCATAAAAGTGATGCTACCAGGAAGTCGAAGTCTTGTTGATTGGCAAACCATATGAGAACTACTCAGCACCGGGCAGATTTTGAAGGCGTGGAAGTACCTGAGATGGAACCAAACCCGCAGAATAGGCTTTTTTGGAAAGGTAGCACATCTCCATCAACTCTTTTGAATGGAAAGAAGGACATAGACGTTCTTAGCATGGTGTATTGCAGCTTGTTAGCAATGGCGCCATGTTTCTTCCGACCACTAAGCATGATTGTCTCTGTTTTTTCTGGGGCTAGTTCCAGGTGTTTGCCAGACATCCATTGGTTGACAATGTCTTCGGCTTCCTCCGCTTTCCTGATGAGGCTCTTTTCGTCTTTTGCCGCCACGATGAGGGCTATGTCGTCTGCGTATGCAACTGACACAACCCCAGTGAGAAATCTCACACGCAGAACTCCATCGTATAGAACGTTTCAGAGAAGAGGTCCATGAACAGATCCCTGCGGCACTCCCGTCGACACGAGGAACATCTCCCCCCATACTCCACAAACCTGTCGTTCAGATAGCTCCGGATTAGTCTGACGAGGCCCGCGTCCACCCTCATAGAGACCAGCTCCTTCACAATCTACTCCATGACGCCGAGTTGAATGGCTTCTCTGTTTTTCTGCTTTCACTAGCTCAACGATCTCACGGAGTGTGGTGATCGTCGACCTGCCTGCCTGGAAGCCATGTTGCCGGCTCGACAGGCCTTCACTTTTTTCCAGCTCTAGAGAGAAGAGATTATTAAACTTGTATTCACTCTACTTAAGAAAAAGGTCTGTATATTTGGGGATATTAAAATCACAGAGATAATATTGCCAATGAAAATCAGGAGCAACAGTGGTTGGAAATCTACAAGATTTACCCAAAGATAAGACAAATCTTACATCTCATGGCATCATGAAAAACCTTATGGATTAACGGCCAGAACGTACAAAAAATCAACATAAAGAAAGGGATTTTCCAGGGAGATTCATTGTCACCTGTTTGGTTTTGCCTGGATTTGAATCCAATGTCGACCCTCCTTAACCGGACGCAATGCGGCTTCAAGTTGAACACGAAACGCCAGAAGAAGTTATCTCACTTACTTGATATACTATGTTTCATTTGGAACTACAATTAATATGAATTTTATATCAAACTAATTTAATTTCATCTGTCAATAAAGATATAACATAAAAATCAATTACTACTAAAAGTAGGAAAATAACATGCATATTATATCAAACTGATTTTATTTTAAAATAATAGAAGATACGTAAAAATGTTTTTTTTAAATTCATCAAAAATATTAATTAAGAAAGAAAGAAAATCTTATTAAAAATATTTTTTTCGTTAGGAATAAATAAATATTTTTTTAATTAATATTATTGTCATTATTAATTAATATTAATAATTAATTAATAAATAAACAGATACAATTAACTTCACTTAAATAGAGTAGAACTCCAAGTTAACGACGGTTTGGGGACGTTCTCTAAACTGGAACAGTCGTTAAATTGGATTGAACCTGAAGTTAATAAGTATAATATGCCATCTAAGATGAAGCTGAAGATGAATAAAGTAGGTAGCTATTTAATATGTACATTATAGTAGTCCTTAGATTGGAGAAAGTTAAAGTGGTCGTTGTTAAACTGGTAATCACTAAAAAGGATGACCTTAAACTGAAGTTCCATGGCTTCTGCACTTTCTCTCCTCGTTGCTTTATTTTTTAGTTTTTTGTCTCTGCTACTTTGTATTCATCAAGCTTCTTGTTATTTTTGAGCACCTCTAATTTGCCCTCGAAGTTCTTGTCGTAACCTCTATTACCGTTCACACTTTTGTTCTCTATTTTCAGGTTCCTAATTATCAGGTTCCTTTCCAGCCATTTGTTGACTCTGTACAGGGTTCTCTTGGCGTTTACCTAAAGCTCATCCTTTCTTCATGCGAAAACCAGAGTCACTAAGTAGTCTGCATATGCTATATTCATTACTCTTGGGGGAAGTTTGATTCTGAGGACGCCGATGTTCCATACTAGGGGGCCCAGTTTGGGTCCCTGCGGTGGTCATTTAGATGTAGAGCGTCTTTTCATAAAGCCATGCTGGTAAATACAAATTCTACTGGTAACCTCAGGATAGAG
>JAUIMW010001113.1:0-13662 GCA_033557785.1 Enochrus cinctus
CAGCAGAAAAGCGAGAAAGTGACTCCTCGAATCCCTCCACGAAAGCCGAGACATTTCCCTCTGGTCTATATATGATCCCGACACTGAGCACCACGCCGCCCAAGCCTATCTCAATCCACATCTTCTCAAAAATATGCGTAATTCTCTCAAAAACAATTTTATAGGCGAAATTAGTCTTCAAATAACACCACCCCCCACTAAATTGTAAATATTAATACTGTAGTATTGCAATTCACTGGATGGATATATCCAGGATTAATGTTACACCTAAACTTAATTAAATCATTGGCAGCTAGTAAGTTATCTATTTTACTATGAATGTCAAAAAGGTAAAATTTTAAGAATGTTTGATTTTTAATGTTAAAAATTTGATTTTTATACTATGATGTCAATTTCAAAGTTTGGTTTGGTATCACCAGTGCCAAGAATAGTTTTAAATTATATTACGATAAATTATGTAACTAAGTTCTACAGCAGGATATTTTATTCTTCGTAACACGCGCTATGAAATTACGGGCGATCATCGTTTTGACAGATATATCATTCCAAAAACTCGTCTTCCGTTACATCAACCCTACTAAAATGATACACGTTGGAATTACAGATAAGTTGATGATTAGGTGGCGTTTTAAGAACTTAAGTAAAACCGAAAGAATTTTGCAAAAGTACGGTTTTTTCGACACGGGTAACGAAGAGTTTGTTCTTGAGGAGGTCGATACGTATTTCAAAAAGAAGTACTCACAAACTCCTGTTGATGAGTTTGTATGTTCATTGATCAGGTTTAAAAAAAAATTGTTGGTTGATAGAACGTTGGTTATTAAAAAATTTTCTAGAAAATGTTTGAACTGGGAAAACGGAAACTAATCCGATTTTGATTTTTATATCTTACAGTATGTTGAAAATAGTTTTGTTGTGACAATTTATCACTAGGTGTAAAATTAATTTTCCTAAATTTAAGTCTACTGTAATAATAAAGTCCGTCTAGGAGAAAATAATTAATTAACATATTTAAAGAGAAATTTAGGTCGAGAGAATTTTTCATCCTCATTAAGAAACCTAGATGTTCTTTTTATCCTCTTAATAATGTTCATAAAGCATTTTTTTTTGTAAATAAGCAATTAGAGTAGTGATTTCGGAAAAAATCTCCCGACAGGATTATATTTGAATTAATTAATACGGATGGATTGATAAAAAGTGTAGATGGCGACCGCCAGATGGTTCTTTTATAATTTAGATTCAGTTGAAACAATTTTATATTATACTATATTGTACAAAGGATGTCTTTTCTATTTTGTCACTAATAAAATGTGACCATTAAAAAAAACACAGATGTGAATAACTTAAAACCAAAGTTTCAGTGCGATATTTTTAGTTGTTTGTCTACAGAGAATTTACCATGAACGAAGTTAATTGTTATCGCTTCAGAACCCCATTCGGGACGTCCTATCAAATTTAGCAATGACGTTCTTAAAAGTCTGATGTAGTCAGAGCCACATTTAACAGTGCATCAGATTGCAGAAAGGATGTGTTCATATCTTGGAACAATGGATACAGAAAGTATCCAAACTTAGAAAATAGGTACCTCATGAAGTATCCGAAGTCAATTGCCAACTGCATCTGCATTACCCTTTTATCTCGCTTTAGAATTTCATCAACACTAATCGCTCCATCTTTAACCATTTCTGGGCAGTCGTTATACTAATAGCTTGTTTACCATGAACACTGATAATTTTTATTACCGGAGATCTGGTAATTCCAGCACAAAATTAAAAATGTAAAACTGCACGTTTATACTTATTGATATTCATTTTCTAACGTTATTTTCGTCAGATATTTACGAAAATTGGTGATAGACTAACTAATTTAATGGAAGACATTATTTGACTAATTTTATTATTCTACAATATGTAGTGAGTCATAGGGAATCTGATATAAATGCGCACGAACTTATCGGCTGACTAGTACGCTGGTTAATTGGTATTAATCGTAATAATTTCGTACTTCTTTTATGCTTTTGAACACAAATTCGCTTAAAAAATTTTCATTTTGCTGCCACTTTGATTTTTCGTTTCGAAGTTGCGCATTTTTTTCCTCTTAGTATTAATAATCTTCGAATTTTAAGACACAGAGTTCGAATTTATGTTTTTATAAGATTATGGGTATGCTAGGCACTGCAATAAATTTAGATAACGTCTCTTTTTTATTAATCAGTCTGTTTGTAAGAAATGTTTTATCAGTGAAGAAAATACAATCTCTTTTCAACTTAAGTTCGCAAGACCCCAGTAATGATTCAGATGAGTAAAAAAAGGATATATTGGAATGCTAGTTCTTGACATATTACAATCAAGTTTAAAATTTCATTTTGAAGCGCAAAGCAACGCGTTTACATGTATATCGAAAATGGATGTAACATCCAAGCGTTTCCACGATGGTCTGTGTGAAGTCTCGTCATCGACTAATTCCCCTGGTGAAAACTGACATTTGTGAGGCCTATTTTCGGCATACGTGTTGCATTGAAATTTTAAACTTAAAGTTGCCTCTCCATATATTCTTCATTATAATTATCTAAAAATTACGTCGGTCTTATAGCAAAAAGAACAAGATATTTCGACTTTCATTTAAAATAGGAAAATTTTTGACATCGACCTCAACATATTTTTTTATTTACTAGAAAATAATTTAGACAATTTTTTAACATTTTATTGTCGAAGAGACAACTATAAAATGTGAGTGAGAGTTTCAAATATTTTCTTGGGAGCTGGTATTCGCTTAGACAACCTTATATGCAAAGTTAATGCGCTGTTGCTTTATTACAGTGCATATGTATGTACTATGAAAGTACGAATTAATTAAAAAAAAACTAAATCTCGTAAGTCAAAACGAGGATATTTGGAACCACGAGGTCTGAATGTGCCGTACCTCCTAAATCTTTTTTTTTAAATACTAAAATTATAACTTAGCATCTTTGTTACTTTAAAAATTAATCTTTTAGGTTCGAAAATAATTTACGTAAAAATGCAATGTAAAATAATTTTTGAAATTAATTTCAATCCAGAGTATTAAATATTTTCTCGTTTTTAGCACTATTTCATAAATATTGCAAAATCGAATGTTTAGATTAGTTAGAAATTATTTTATATAAATTCAAAAAAACGTATTTTTATTTTATAAAATTTACGACGCAGATGATTTAGATTTTTATGTTACAAAGTTTATTTCAATAATTGGTCTTATCTTCATCATTTTTATAATGATAATGTGACCTTGAAAGTTTTCCGTATAACACTGCAAGTTAAGTGTTAATTATTAAAATGATTGATTTTAGAATTGTCATTTTATTTATTGTAATATCTACAATAAATGGTAAGTTTTATAGTGAATCTATACAAAAAAAAATATAGAAACAATTCCAGCAAAATTTTGCATCAATGGCCATGCGTGCATTCCTGTATCTAAGTGCTCGGATGTATATGATTTAAGAACAAAGGAATCGCAGGACATTAGTGAAATATTTAAAAATGTCTTTTGTGGATATTATACTGAGCCATATGTTTGTTGTGATAGTAAATATAATCTTTTATTTTGTTTGCCACAAAGAGCTAATTTGAATTACTCGTTATAGGAAATTGTAGTACGCCCAATGGGTATTACGGAAAATGTATACCTGAAAAAGATTGTTCTAATTTCAAAAGCAAGGAATTTTTTTGTGGCCAAGTTAACGGATTAAAATATACGTGTTGCCACCCAAAAGATAATGAAGTGAAACCGATAGATTCTGTCGATTAAAACTATTGTTCAGGGAACATAATATATAAGTAGCATGTATTAAAATATGCATAGGTAGCATAAAAAATAAGTGTATTTATCTTTTTTGTTGTTATTGATAACAAATAAAAATTTATTTTTAAATAGAAAATAAAGCGATTTATTACTTTTATAGCCATAAAATTATATTTAGTTCATAGCAGTTTCATGAAAAAATCAACATAGCTAATAAACTTTATCTATAAATAAGGTATAATGTAGATACCTAAGCTCTGCAATTACTAGTATACAAATATCTAGGTTCCTTCGGTCATTATTGATTATGTTTACTGAAAATTTAGTTTTGTTTATTTTAAATAAAAATGTACATAGATGATAAATGTTTTAAAAAAATGTGTGCAGTGCGCATAGTTCCAGTAATAGTTCTTTATTTAGTTTTTTACATTAAACAGTATAGAAAAGCAGGTTAGTGTTAAAAAATTAAATATTAATCAATCAAAATTTATATTTACTATTTTAAGTTTCTAATAAATTAAGTCATTTATATAGTTCAATATTATTTATACATGAATTAATTTGTTTATTAATCTAAATTTGTAATTAAAAATTATAAAAGCGATATGATGTTTGAATTGCTCCACGCAAGTTTTTCCATTTATTATTAAATAAGGTCACTTGCATAAACAATCTATGAAATGAAATTTTCTACGTTTAGTTTAATATTTTGTAAGTAATGCCATTTCTGTGTGTTTTTTTAATAAAAACTTTTATTTTAGCCTTTTTATTATATACATCAGGTGCTCGCGAATGTGGTTATCACGTATTCGATAAAATATATGATGGAGATTATACAGCTATTGACGAATTTCCATGGTTAGCTCGGTTAGGCTACACATATTTAAATGGATCAGACGCAGGGTATTCTTGTGCAGGAGCATTAATTAACGAATGGTTCATTCTTACTGCTGCGCATTGTATATATTTGCATGGACTTACTTTGTAAGTGTTTTTTTTTATTTTTCTAAAAAATCATTTAACAATATTAAAATTCTATGAGTAGATATTAATATACTTCTCCTAACAATTAAACCTCTGTATACGACTACTTACTTAATAAATTGTTATAAAAATTAACGCATTTTAATCGTTCGTTTTAAGAAAACATGTAACTTTGGGGGAATACGATACGGAACAGGAGAAAGATTGCGCAATTACTTTAGGATATCGAGACTGTGCTGATCCCGTTGTAAATGTGCCAATCGACAGAACTATTGTCCATCCACAATTTTTACGAAACATGCACACTAATGATATAGCCCTAATAAAATTAAAGGATAGAGTTACTTTTACAGGTATTGTATGATTTGTTTCTATATCAGCATTGATATAATAAAGTATTCACAAAAAACTACTATAACAAATATAGGAAAAATTCAAATATACATTTGGAACTTGAACATTTCATGATTTTAACCATAGTAATTTTCTTTTAGATTTTATTAGGCCAATATGTTTACCACCTGAAGGAGGTTTTATGTTACGAATAGGAGATAAATTAATTGTTTCCGGCTGGGGAGCAACGGAAAACAGTAAGCCTATTTCTCATTTTAAAAATGATTCTAAGGGTTTGTTTTCTAGAAAATCATAGCACGATAAAATTAAAAGTACAACTACCATTAGTTAGATTTAGTAAATGTTCAGAACAATTCGCAGCAAGAAGAACGGCTCTGGATCCATCTAAACACATTTGTGCTGGAGGAGAGAAAAATAAAGATTCTTGTCAAGGAGACTCCGGTGGACCTCTAATGACTAATATTGGCGATGGAAAATGGAAGGTTATTGGGATTACATCGAGTGGGTTCCAGTGTGGTACAACTGGGTGGCCTGGTCTATACACACGAGTTTCATCGTTCTTAAATTGGATTAAGCAGAATATAAATAATTAAATATATTTATACTCTTAGTATAAAATAAATCAGAAGTGCCTCTTAAATAATTACGCAGTTTTTTAATACCTCTAGATTTACATTGCCTCAGCACTTAGGTTAGGTTAAATAGAATACAATAATCTTTATTTTTAACAATATGTATACAGTAAAGATAAGCAACATTAAAAATAAATATTTGTGTGAGAACAAAGAAAACTTCTTATCATTTCTAACTTACCCATCACATGTTGTTATACTTCTTACCCTCTAGTGTCTATATTTGTTTCTTCCAGTTCACGCCTCTTAAGTAAAAGATGCCCGAGATCTTCTCACCCGACAAAGTAAAAAGCCATGACATTATTAATTTTATTACAGTTTGGCATTCGTATTTCTTTCAGCACATCGGGATTGGGTTGGATGCTATTCAGACAACCCACATTAACACAATTTGACATCTAGTTTTTAGCTTTTTTTAATAATCAATTTATACGTAACTACTTTGGGCCTGTTTGAGCTGTTAACTTTAGAGAAAATTCCGAAATCATACGCTAAAAATACAAAACAAAATATCATAATAGTAAAAATTAGTTGACAACTAAAACAAAACTATGAGGTCAAATAGCCAAAATAACGTCAATTCCTGATTTAATATATACAATATGGTTTAAAACATTTTTTCATTAATTTAAGGGACAAAACAGTAGTGTGAAATCTTTGATAGTGCCAAAAACAGAGATATAATCTATATAAGGGCAATTCCACAGATAATTGAACGGCATAAAGCAATAGAGACACGTCTATAGTATATATCCCAGATTTGCCAGAATTTTCTTTAAAATTTAAATACATATAAAGATAAACTTATTTTAATGGAAAGTAATTCAATTGGCAGCGCAAGAGCGGAATTTATCAACAAAATTAATTATAATCGATAAAACTGTTAGCAAATATTTACTGACGAAACGTGATGTGGTGCAAACCACTTAAAAATGTTGGTGATGTGAACAAGTAATGCCTATTGAAGCGAGAGGTAGTTATAACTATTACCAGGATAGCATCTAAGAAATAAATTAATACCGTAATGATGTTCAGGGGCAAAATATTGAATATTTTCATTGATAATTTATGCACCAATATAAAATTTTAATATCCTGTATAATGAACACTTTACATAAATGCTCTATAAAAAAGAAAATAAAGACGCCAAAATTTTGAAAAATATATCCTTAAAAAACTTGCCTTCCGTTTTGAAAAGGATTATAGAGATATTATTTGTTTAAAAATATCAGAATATTTTTCGCATCGTTAATATAAAAATTTAACATTTATTTTTATTTTTCCAAATATAATTTTCAAATTAATAATCAAATTAATATTCTAGTTTGATAATGCATTTATTTTAAATTCATTTAAGATTTTGCTGTCCGTCTTTAATTTATATCTGTTTATTAAACTACATTTGACTTAAAAATGATTAATGCGATACCAATATTTAGTTGGGAAATATCACTCCTTCTGTTAGATCGCAGGTCAATTTCACAAATAATTTAAGAAATGAAACATTATGTTTTCCTATTTTGTAAGTAAAGATGTTATAATTATAAATTAACTTTTAATACACTTTTTTTTATAGTTATAGCATTGCACGTGTCAAATGCTCATCAATGTGGTTATCACATTTTCGATAAAATATATGATGGAGACTATACTGCAATTGACGAATTTCCATGGCTAGTGCGATTAGGCTACACATTTGGAAATAAGAGTCACGCGGGTTATTTTTGCGCAGGAGCATTAATAAGTGATCAATTTGTACTAACTGCAGCACACTGTATTCTTTTAGAGACACTTATTTTGTAAGTATATTTTGTATTTTAAAAGTTTAAACTATGCTCATGAATTTCTCGCTAGTTATTCCAAAGGGAATATTAACAAAATATTAATTGTTAATGTTAGTAAGATGGATGTGAATGTTTCTTCAATTTATATTTTGCTTATTTATAAAAAAAATGCCATCAACTAATAAACCACATAGTTTTGGAAAATATTAAATTAATCAATTTTTAGAAAGAATGTAATTTTGGGTGAATATGATACGAAAAAGAAGAAAGATTGTGCAAGCATACTTGGATTTGAAGATTGTGCTGACCCAGTTCTTGATATTTTGGTGTATAAAGCCCTTGTGCATCCCAATTTTATTCAAAATAAACACGCAAATGATATTGCCCTCTTGCAACTAAAAGATAAAGTTAGTTTTACAGATTTTATACGGCCAATATGTTTGCCGCCTAAAACTGGTGCAAATATACGAATAGGAGACAAATTAATAGTTTCTGGTTGGGGAGAAACAGAATACAGTAAGTTAAAGATCTTTTATTTAATGCTTTATTTTAATTATTCATTTTAGAAACTCACAGTTCCATTAAATTAAAGGTAGAACTTCCCTTAGTTGCATTTTTAGACTGCTTTGATAAATTTACAACGAAACAAATAATACTCGATCCTGCCAAACATATTTGCGCTGGAGGAGAAGAAAGTAAAGATTCTTGCCAAGGAGATTCAGGGGGACCTTTAATGACAAATGCAGGGGATGGTAAATGGAAAATTATTGGCATTACATCAAGTGGACATAAATGTGGTTCAAAAGGTTGGCCTGGAATTTATACCCGAGTATCCCATTATTTAAGTTGGATTTATAATCATATGAAATAAAAATGAATAAATAAAACCAAAACTTATTCGACGAGTTTCGCAAATTGTCTATTTAATACTATATATATTACAATACACTTTAACGAGAATGGGTCGTACCACACATTTCTATGCTGCAGATTTATACAAAAATGGTATATTGTATTCACCTTATCAATTTGTTTGGGAATAAATTAACATCCTAAAATATATTATAGGTCTACTATATGTTTGATTCTCCTAACTAATGCTTCTAGTAGGTGCTAATCATTGCTTATGATCTGAACTTTTTTTGAAGGAAATGACCATGCGGCATAACGGAAGTAAGTACTGATTTGACTCCATCCATACGCCTTGGAATTGACAAAATTATTTTTTTATTTTCGAATGCGCCACTTTATTGAAATAAGCTAGTACTAATTATTTTCCATCTCGTTGGTATATTACACTGCTGGTCATAGTCATAGATTAGTTAATTTTTATAAAACATTAGTATAAGTATCAAACAACCTCATTGGAAGATTCGATTGGAAATTTTAATGATAATTTCATTTAAAAATTAATTATTTAGTAAAATAGTTGGCATTAAAGTTGGCGTTTCCTTTATTTTTAAATGAGAAAATTCATGGTCTTAGGAAATACATGAACTGGCTAAGCTTTTAATTTGGTCCCAAAACCGCAGCAATTTACAGTGGCGTACAGCCAAAATATATCTGTAAGTATTAGTAAAATGAATTGAATACAAAGTACTTATTTGTAATAAAAATATTGATTTATATATTTGAAATGTGTCAAAAACAACGGTTTGAAATAATTTTTTTTAAATTTTAATATCAAAAATGCCGTTTTATAAGATAATAAAAGTAAAAAGTTAACACTGTACAGAAGCTAAAAGTTAATTACAGCATAACGTAGGCCCTGATGGATTTTTTCTTCGAGAATTCATATAGATACCCTCGGACATTTTTATTAATTAAGTTTTATGTCACTAAAGTCACTCTTTTATTCAATACTTTACAAAAGAAATTACTATACGTTGAAAGAATGTTTAACCTAAGCAAGGAGGATGTTAACAATCTAAAAGCACCGGATACGCATAGGACAGGAACAGTCCATGTATTTCCTACGTTCATGAAAAAAAAATTGAACATCGATCGCAAATGATTACCACATGACAATTGAATTATAAAAAAAGGAGCATATTAATGTAAAAAAATATTTTAGCCTTAAACTCAAAACAAAACTTCTCACTGATTCTGTATAGTTAAGTTTTAAAGCTTAAAAAATAATTTGAATAGTATGTGAGTGACTCAGCCACAACAAAATATATTTTTGAAATTAAATTCTTGGGAGATGATACTCTGTTATTTTCGAGGAAGGTAATCGAAATCCCCATATTCTACGCTTATGTAAAACAAAAAAAAACTACCACAATGGCCATGACTTGTTTGTCCATGAGTAACAATTAAGTTAGTACTAAGTTAACCTTTGTGTAAGGCACAACTCACCATGCGTTTGTTATTTTTAGTTACTTCATTTTGTGTTTTTAAAGTGAGATCCCGTAAGTCTACGTTAATACTTTTTCAAAGAAACTTATACCGGAACTAATTTTAGAAGTAAATTTATCGAGAAATTCAACGTGTACAACACCAAACAATGAACAAGCTATTTGTATCCCGCTTGAGACCTGTACTGTAATATGGAAGGAGATACGGACTTATAATAGATCAGCTATTAATTTTGCCAAAAAATCGCAGTGCGGCTATGATACAGAGGTACTTATCTGTTGTGGTAGTGTATCATATGAGATGGATTTAAATCAAAATTCCTTATGGTCGACTAGCAGCCCAAAATCTATGACTGAACGTATACGGCTTTTTAACAACAGTAACTTGCCTAATAGAACAATATGTGGTTTGGAAAGAAGTAGAGATCGTATTGTAGGTGGTAAAATAACCAAAATAGACGAATATCCATGGATGGCATTGCTTAGATATAATGATAAAATGGGTAGAGATGCAGGGTTCAAATGTGGCGGAACACTAATAAATAATCGTTATGTTTTGACAGCAGCACATTGCTTTATTGGAAAAGTATCATTAGACTTCAACCTGTAGGTATATATTTTTTTAATTTAGATATTTTTTTGTTTTATAATTAATTTTAGTGTCGCCGTTCGACTAGGCGAATGGGACTTTAATTTAGAAAAAGATTGCATAGAAGTAGAAGCTAACAGAGAATGTAGCGATCCAGTTTTAGACATTAAGGTAGAAGAAATGATTTCTCATCCTTTTTATATTGGTTCAACTGGCAACAATGATATAGGACTACTCAGACTTAAAAAAGAAGTCGTTTATACAGGTAACATTTTTCGAGATAGAGATTATAGGCTACAATATCAAACTATAATTATTTTTAGATTTTGTGCGACCTATATGTCTACCTCCATCCAATTTTCAGGCTCCACCTGTAGGAAGTAACTTAACAGTTTGTGGGTGGGGAATCACCGAAAAGGGTAACTAAACATGTAAGCAGTAGGTTTTTATATGATCATCGTTTTATTTCATTCAGGTACTCAGTCTTCTGTGAAATTAAAAGTTGACGTTCCTATTGTTTCAAATCGAGAATGTGCTAAGAAATTAACTCAAACAGTAACAGCTAATCAGATATGTGCTGGGGGAAGAAAAGGGCAAGACTCCTGTCAAGGTGATTCTGGTGGACCGTTGATGAACTTTTACTCAAATTCCGATAGTTTTCAAAAGCAATGGTATCAAGAGGGAATCGTATCGAAGGGCCTAGAATGTGGAGAAGCTGGTACCCCAGCTATATATACAAGAACTGCAAGATATATGCTCTGGATTGAATCGAAACTGCAAGACTAATTATCTGTGATTAAATTGTATTTGTATTGCATAATTATAAGTAAAAAAATATCCTAATATAACTTTATATGTACTAACTATTAGTATCCTTTTTTTGTACATTATATATCTACTTAAAAATTAATTTATGTGATAAATTAAATATATCATATCCAATAAAATAATATAATAATTCATGAACAGGAACAGCAACCAAGAAAAAATATGAGTAATTTCGATGGACAGAAAGAAATGCAATTTATTATTTGTATAGCTATTGCTCGGACCTGGACCTGGTGGGTGAGAGAGATGCATGGCGGAATTCGCTGTCTGTTCGAAGTGTGTAGGAACAAAGAGCGGTGGCCTTCATTATTCCAGCAAAATTCAGGTACAGGTTACTATAATTCAGGCAAATAAACGTTAGATTAACCGTTCAAAATGTCAAATACCAAAAGACACGATCATAGTTCTGGAAGACTGCAACGTACAAATAGGAAAAGAAGAATACTTTCAGCCGGTAGTAGAAAAGTACACTATATATGAAAAAAAAAACAAGCAGCAATATAGACAGCAACATAGAAATGAGGATGAACGTGGTAATAAGCAGTACGACATACAATATGTTAAGGATGTGAGGACTTTTAGAGGTGCATGTGCGGACAGCGACCACTTCCTCGTGAGACAAAAAGAAGAAATATAGAGAAGAAAGAAAAATGAAGGGATCTGAGAAAATTGGAGATAGACAAAATTATACAAAAATATGTAGAGAGAGTTGGCAAAGAGCTAGGGAAAGAGCAAGTTTACAATGAAGATCATGGTAACAAAGAGAAAACCATGCAAAGAGGTATAGGTATAGGTATAGCACAGCAACAGCAATAAGAACAGATATGAGAGGATAAAAAGGGAAGCTAAAAATACCAGATAAGAGAGATGGAATAGGAGAGCCGCAGCCGAAACACAAAGAGCTTCTATAAGAAGGTTAGTCAACAAGGGGGAAATATTAAGGTAGAACAATAAGCATAAAAAATAAGAACGGACGGATGGCAGAAGATGAAGAACAATATAGAGAGATATGGAAGCAGCACTTTATAAAGTTGCTTTTGGTTGAGGCGGAGGGAATGGAAGAGAGAGACGGAAGAGACGAATACAAGGTGGCATGGAGAACTCGCAACAAGAAATAAGGCACTCGCAATAATCAGAAACAGCAGAAACGACAAGACTCCTTGAAAGGATGGTTTAACAATGGGGTTGATAAAATATGGAGGCGAAAACTACAAGAAAAATTACATCAACTAATAAGGGAGACATGGACATAAGAAAAAAAGCGAGACGAATGGGAAATGGGGCAGATAGTTGCAATACATAAGAAGGGAGATCAACATTTGTCCAGCAGCTATAGGGGATTGACCATGCTGAACATACAAAATACTATTAAAGCAGCAAGTTTAAATGATGATGGGAATGAGAAGTGAATACAAGATGGAAGACGAAATGTTGTTCATCAACTTCAAAGAGGCGTTCGACTCATTGAAAAAAAAACTAATGAAGGCATTAGGAAAAATGGAGATCCACTGTAAACTCAGAACTCAGTAAAATAACAATAAACAAAGGAGTGAGCAGGGACACTCACTATCAACAACACTATTTTGTCTGGCACTGCCACAGTCGTTAGAGGAATCAACAAGAGAATATTGAGAACGAGGCAAGGGCAAGTGATAGCATATGCAAATGTTGTAATAGTATCAAAAAAGATGGAAAACAGAAAGAATGTCAGAAGAAATAATTATGGAGAGCAGAGACAACAACGAGGTAGGATAGACGGACACACTTTTGAGGAAGTGGAGAGGTTTAAGTACTTAGGTGTAATATTTACGAAGAAGAGAAGCGGAGACGAGGAGGCGAAAGAAAATATTGCAAACGCAGAGTAACGCAGATTTACAGGGGGATACTATCAACTAAGATATTGCTCAAGGCAACAAAGATGAAAGTATATAAAACAATTATTGCCAACAATGATGTATGATGCACAGACGACGCCAATGACAAACAACAAGAGAAAAGCCTAATAGTACAGAAGATAAAAATAATGAGAAGAATGCTTGGACCAGTAAGAACTAGCGATGCAGACTTTAGGAGAACCAATTAGGAAATAATGAGGAGAATTAAGAGACAGAGAGTGAAGTGGCTTGGGCATGTGTAGAGAGCGGAACGCAAGGAAAATATTTACACTCTAGTGGAATGGCAGCCGGGAGAAAGAAGGAGAAGAGGTAGACCAAGGTCTACCTGAATGTTAGGGCAGTGTTAAGCAGGACCGATATTACAGAATGGCAGAAGAGGACCCGAAACAATCGTTTTATCCTTATTTTCAATACAATACAAATGTATTTTAATTCTTTGTCAACAAAAAATTTACTTAA
>JAUIMW010001114.1:0-13660 GCA_033557785.1 Enochrus cinctus
TACATTTTACATTCAACATTCTACATTCTGCATTCTAAATTATATATGCTACATTCAACATTCTACATTCTTCATTCTATTTTCTACATTCTATATTTTTATTTTAAATACTACGTTCTACATTCTACTTTATACATTCTACAACATTCTACATTCTAATTCAACAATTTACATTTAACATTCAACTTTCTACATCCTACATCTTGCATTCTATATTCTACGTTCAACATTCCCATTCAACATTCTACATTTTACATTCAACATTCTACATTCTGCATTCTAAATTATATATGCTACATTCAACATTCTACATTCTTCATTCAATTTTCTACATTCTATATTTTTATTTTAAATACTACGTTCTACATTCTACTTTATGCATTCTACAACATCCTACATTCTAATTCAAAAATTTACATTTAACATTCGTTACATTCAACTTTCTACATCCTACATCTTGCATTCTATATTTTACATTCAACATTCTAATTCAACATTCTACATTCAACATTCTACGTTCTTCGTTCTACTTTCTAGATTCTATATTTTTATTCTAAATGCTATATTCTATATTATGCATTCTACATTCTAATTCAACATTCTACATTTTACATTCTACGTTCAACATTATACAACTTCTACATTCTGTATTCTATATTGTACATTCAACATTCTATGTTCTTCATTATACTTTCTACATTCTATATTTTTATTCTAAATACTATATTCTACATTCTACATTATGCATTCTTGCAATTTACATTTAACATTTGCTACATTCAACTTTCTACACCCTACATCTTGCATTCTATATTCTACATTCAATATTCTACATTCTAATGCAACTATTTACATATAACATTCTATTTAAAATACTATATTTGTACTATTTCTACTTAGATAAACTTAGTTTAAAAACTGAGCCTAAAATGAATGGTTGTAGATGTGACACAATGCTTCTAGTCCTATGTTAATAAAGTTATATTTTGACGGCTGTAGCAGCGTTGTTTGGAAATGACTCAACTTGGCGTTGACAGTTATGGTCATAAGTGTCCGCCAACTTGTTACATTCACTACATCCAACTTTCTTCATCCTACATTCTGTATTCTATATTCTGCATTCTATATTTAACATTCTACATACAACATTCTACATTCTAATTCAATATTCTACATTTAACATTCTACATTCTAATTCAACATTCTACATTCTACACTTAACATTTAATTTCTAATTCAACATTATACATTTTATATACTACATTCAACATTCTAATTCAACATTCTAGACTCTACATTCTATATTTTTATTCTAACTTCTATATTCTACATTCTACATAATACATTATATATTCTACATTCAACATTTAACATTCTACGTTCTATTGTAATTCAAAATTCTACATTCAAATTCAACATTCCACATTCTATATTTTTATAACTTCTATATTCTACATCAACATTCTACATTTAACATTCTACATTCAACATTCTGCGTTCTAATTCAACATTTTACATCCTGCATTATACACTCTATTTTCTACATTGTTCATTCTACTTTTTACATTCTATATTTTTATTCTAACTTCTATATTCTACATTCTACATTATGCATTCTATATTCTACATTCTACATTCTAATTCAATATTTTACATATTTACATTGAACATTCTACATCCTGCAATATGTATTCTATATTCTACAATCAAAATTCTACATTGTTCATTCTACTTTCTACATTCTATATTTTTATTCTAACTTCTATATTTTACATTTTTCATTCTACATCTTACATTCTAATTCAACATTCTACATATTTACATTTAACATTCTACATCCTGCATTATACATTCTATATTCTATATTCAAAATTCTACTTTGTTCATTCTATTTTCTACATTCTATATTTTTATTCTAACTTCTATATTCTACATTCTACTTTATGCATTCTATATTCTACATTATTCATTCTACATTCAACATATAACATTCTACATTCAACATTCTACATTCAATATTCTAATTCAACATTCTACATATTTACACATAACATTCTAAATCCTGCGTTATACATTCTATATTCTACTTTCAAAATTCTACATTGTTCATTCTACTTTCTACATTCTATATTTTTATTCTAACTTCTATATTCTACATTCTACTTTATGCATTCTATATTCTACATTATTCATTCTACATTCAACATATAACATTCTACATTCAACATTATACATTCAATACATTCAACATTCTACATTCAACATTCTACATTCAACAGTCTACATTCAACATTCTACATTCAACATTCTACATTCTACATTCAACATTCTACATTCAACATTCTACATTCAACATTCTACATTCAACATTCTACATTCTACATTCTACATTCAACATCCTACATTCAATATTCTGCATTCAACATTCTACATTCTTCATTTTACTCACTACATTGTATATTTTTATTCTACATCTAACATTTTACATTCAACATTCTACATTCAACATTCTACATTTAACGTTCTACATTTAACATTCTACATTCTTCATTATACTTTCTACATTCTATATTTTTATTCTAAATACTATATTCTACATTCTAAATTATGCATTCTATATTATACATTCAACATTCTACATTCGAATTCAACAATTTACATTTAACACGTTGATTGACACTTGAAACGAGTTAGTAGTTAAAAAAATTAACTCTCCATGATTTTGAACTTTTTAGGATGTTAGAACTATAGTTGTACTATTTCTACTTAGATAAACTTAGTTTAAAAACTGAAACTAAAATGAATGGCTATAGATGTGACACAATGCTTCTAATCCTATACTGGTAAAGTTATATTTTGACGGCTGTAGCAGCATTGTTTGAAAATCTACATCCAACTTTCTACATCTTACATACTGTCTTTTTATATTCTACATTCTATATTCTACATTCAACAATCTACATTCTTCAGTCTACTTTCAACATTCTATATTTTTCATTCAACATTTTACATTCTTCATTCTACTTTTAACATTCTATATTTTTCATTCAACATTCTACATTCTTCATTCTACTTTCTACATTCTATATTTCTATTCTACATTTAACATTTACTACATTCAATATTCTATGTTTTTATTTTTAATAATATATATTACATTTTACATTACGCATTCAATATTCTACATTCAACATTATACATTCTAATTCAAAAATTTACATTTAACATTCACTACATTTAACATTTTTCAATCTGCTTTCTATATTCTATATTTTTATTCTATATATATTCTACATTTAATATTCACTAAATTCAACATTCTATATTCTGCATTCAACATTCTATATTCTTCATTCAACATTCTACATTATACATTCAACATTCTACATTTTATATTCTTCATTCTATTTTCTACAGTCTACATGACGCATTCTATATTCTACATTCAACATTCCACATTCTAATTCAACAATTTATTGATTATTTAGTATCAGATAGGCATACAAATGCAAATTTCTGACAACCATACAAAACGAACCGCTACTAGATGGTGTTAAAAGATTTTGTGGTTCAATGATTAGCAACTAGAGGGCCACAAGTTTCGTGAGCCACTAATAGATGGCGCTTTAGATTCAAATATATTTGAAATACATGCAAGTCAAACGTTTCAGTAGAGACACCCACTGTAAAGTCGAATACAACTTCTATATATAAAAATAAATAATAAAATATAAGGGAAACATGACACGAGCATATTGAGACAAACAAAACCAATTAAACAAAGCTATGGCATTAAAAGATGTTATGGTCGAATGATCAACTACTAGAGAGTCTCAAGTTGACACCCACTGTCAAGTTGAATATAACATCTGAGAACTTATTTACCAAAATATTTTCAAGAAATTGATCCTTAGCCGATGCGATAGAAACACACATAAATATAAATTATCGTAGGTTACATTCAACTTGACACTGGGTGTTTCTACTGAGAAGTTCGATATGCATGTATTTTAATGCATTTGAATTTAAAGCGCCATCTATTGGTGACTCAATAAACTTGTAGCCCTCTAGTAGCTGATCATTGAACCACAAAATCTTTTAACGCCATCTAGTAGCGACTCCTTTTGTATGGCTGCCCAAAATTTGTATTTAAATGCCTATCTGATACTAAATAATCAAAGGTGCAATGTAGAATTTGATTGAAAAATATAAAATATACAGAATGTAAAACTTATAATGTAGAATGGAATGTAGAATATAAAATATAGGATTTACAAATTAGACTTTACATTGTAGAGTATAAAATATAGATTACAGACAAGTTTTATCAATTAATAAGAACGTAGGTAGTACAGCACAAGTACAATAAAAGAAGGAAATTAAGGGGACAAAGAATGTCCTCCAGGTATTCGATTATCATACATTCTTCTTATTAGTAGATAAAACTTGTACAAAGATATTATTGAGATTTACGAATATAAATTAAACACGTCAACAGTAGTTGAAGCCCAACCAATCTTCTATGAGTGGTTCTTCGTATTTGTCTCCACAAAATAGACAAAACACATTTCCGTCTTCATCGGTTTTCTTTGCTTTTTTCTATTTTCCCTTCCCTTTTTCCTCGTTGCCATTCCATTCCCTTTATCTTTATTTTCTTTTCCATTACTGCCCTTTTTAAAATATAATTTTGGTTTCTTCTTCAGTTCATTCTTCTCTTTAAGCATTGAAGTAGTTGAGATTTTTGAGTTCTGATAGCTATCTTTTCCCTATTTTTATATTAAGAGTTATGTTTGGAGAAAGAAATATTCTCTTTAGAGATATCATGTACGAATCAGACGGCTGTAAACATCGCTATATTAAGATATAAAAATAATCAAGAACATCAACGGGACTATCAGGGGATCTGAGGCATATAGAATGTCCTCCACCTGCTGTTAATGTATTTCTAATTTGTATTCGTTAATCTCGATAAAACTTTTGTACAAGTTTTATCAATTAATAGAGTGAAGATAATAGAATACCTGGAGGACATTCTGTGTCTCTTAGATTCACTAATTATCGTTCTTTTAGTGTAAAAATTAATAGATAACATAATAGAAAGGTCATCGTGGTGTGTTTACTATTTACGTTCTTGTTGATTGATAAAACTTGTTTATATTTTATACACTACATTGTAAATTTTATGTTCTAGATTCTATTGTACATTCTAAATTCTACATTATACATTTTAGATTATATATTTTATATTATATATTCTATATTTTAAATTCTACATTTTAATTTCCACATTCTAAATTTTAATTTCTAAATTTTTCATTCTAATTCCCACATTCTAAATTTTACATTCCAAATTCTATATTTTATATATTTTACATTCCAAATTCTACATTGTACCTTTGATTATTCAGTATCAGGTAGATATTCAATGCAAATTTTTGGCAGTCATACATCAATGATTAGCAACTAGAGGGCGACAAGTATAGTAAGCCACTAATAGATGGTGCTTACAAATATATTTGAATCTAAAGTTCTATCTAAACTTGTGACCTTCTAGTTGCTGTTCATTGAATCACAACATTTTTTAACGCCATCTAGTAGCGACTCGTTTTGTGTGGCTACCAAAAATTTATATTTGAATCCTGCAGAATCTGTCGCCGAAGAACGAGCCAATAGAAACCTAGGAAATCCATTAATTTCATTGGTTGCAATCTGCGGCAGCTACTATTACGTTACCTACTTTACCGGCATTCGTCAGACTTAGACAGGAACAACATAAAATTGACATTTTATTTGAAATAATTACAATCAAACAAGTATTTAGTAAATAACTGTTATGAACATGATATTTTTAATTTTTGAAATAGTGAGTACCGAAATAAACAAAAACCAAAGACGATTTTAACCTAAAAAGTTCAACATTCACATTTATTTGAAAAGTAAGTATTTTTAATTTGATTTCGTGCTATATATTAGGCAATTGAAGTTGTGTACACCATGTTTAATGTTAACACATCAATTCTATTATAATAAGTGTAATATTTAAGTGCTTAATTTGCGAAATCTAAAAGCAATTAACTATACGAACATGCCTATGTTTACTCGTAAAGTTCGGCAACACATTTTGCAGGATTACCCATATCTGATACTAAATATTCATTATAAATTTTAAATTCTATATTCTAAATTTTACATCCTCCATTCTAAATTCTACATTATACATTCTAAACGCTATTATATTCTATATTCTTTGTTCTAAATGTTTTATTCTACTTTTTACATTTTAAATTCTGCATTCTAAAGTCCACTGTAAAACTCTAGTTTAACGACGGTTTGGGGAAACAAGGACGTTCTCAGTACTGGAACAGTCGTTAAACTGGATTGAACTTGAAGTCAATTGCAAATAGTACCGCCATCTATAATGAACGTTGGAACTGTTTTACGTTTTCTACACTTTTCATTTAACATTCTACATTTAAGATTTTACATTTGCATTCCAAATTCTACCTTTGACTATTTAGTACAAATAAATATTCAAATGCAAATTTCTGACAGCCATACAAAACGAACCGCTACTAGATGGCGTTAAAGGATCTTGCGGTTCAATGATCAACTACTAGATGGCGCCTTAGATTCAAATGTATTTGGAATACATGCTTGTCAAATTTCTCAATAGAGACACCCACTGTCAAGTTGAATATAATCTCTGACAACTTATGTTTCTGTGTGTTGAACATTTATTTATTTGTTTTATTTTATTTACTTCATGCACTGCTCAACAAACAAGCCTCTTAACAGAACAACATTTACTTAAAAACTAAAAAAAAAAAAGAATATTCAGTTGTTGATGATGTTGATCATAGATAGAAACTAGAAAAATTGGAAAGACATAAAAGAAGAAAGAATGCAGTAGATAACGACACAAATAACCAAAGAAGAAAGAACAAGTGGTATACCCTAACGATAATATGACCATACCAGAGAGAGAAATTAAAAAAAAAAATGGAAATGTGGCGAAGGAAGAGAGACAAAAGGTCTAACTAATAAAGTGGATCATACTATAAGAAAAGCACTTTAGAAAGATAACAAATGTAAGAACCTATATAAAATTTGCAGCTATTCAAAAAGGAAATGCCCCAAAAAGAACAAAGAAACATAACAAACATGGAAGAAAAATGGAAGAGAAAAAAGAATCCTTAAAGAAGGCAACTGAAAATAATATGTCTCATCAGCATAAACAGAAGCAAAAGCAATAGTTAGACGAAGAGTGTGATAAAGCTATAAACCTAAAAAAAAAGAGTAAAGGCTAAAAATTCTGCAATCAAAAAGAGAAGAGGATGAAGAAAAGTACAGTGATCAAAGAAGGAAGGTTAAGAAATTATGCCGAAAAAAGAAAAGGGAATATTTAGAAAGATATTTGAAGGATATAGAAACAAGTTATCAGAATAAAGAATTTGGAATGTTTTATAAAGATATAAAGGATAGAAGGATATAATGGAAAATTGACTGAATGTTTTCGAAATTGGAAGGGGAGCTAGACAGGGTGACTCCCTGTCCACATTATTGTTTAATTTAGCACTTGAAAAAGTAATATGAGAGGGAAAAATAAACAGAGAATGGTCGTTATAGATTAAAATGCACCAATGTTTGGCATATGCAGACGATATAGTGTTGTTGGCCAGAAGTAAAAGAGAACCTCCAGTTCATCAGTAAAGTTTTTGATAAAATAATTGCTGGACAACTTATGAATTTTCTTTATAAGAATCAAATAATCAATCCGAAACAACATGGTTTTCTTACAGTGAGAAATACAGAAACAGCTACTATAAACATTCTTCAATATATTCTTTCTTCTCTCTCGTCAAAATCTAGGATAGCAGGAATCCATCTTGATCGATCCAAAGCCTTTGACAGCCTGAATTACCAACTGTTATTGGAGAAGATGGAAAGTTATGGAGTTTGTGACAGGGCACTGGAGTAGACTTCTACTCCATAATGGAGTTCTTGGATCACAATTGTGACTTCCATGTTTCTGCTGGACTGTGACTGTTGTGATCTGCTTGTGATTAAGCTGTAATTGACATATTTTGCTCTTTCATGCAAAAGTTATTGGATATACAAAATTTGTGTATTATATTATTAACTATTGTCTTGTAGTGACTCGTTTTGTATGGTTGTCAGAAATTTTCATTTTAAATTCCATATTCCATATTCTATATTTTATATTTTTATTCTATATTCCTTATTTTATATTCTACTTTCTAAATTCTACATTCAATATTCTAGGTTCTACATTCTTCATTCAACATTCTACAATCCACATTCTAAATTCTGCAACTACATTCTAAATTCTACATTTTTATTTCCACATTCTACTTTTTACATTCTGTCTTCTGTTTTATACTTTATACTCTCTACTTTCTACTTCCTTCTTCCTACTTCCTACTTTCTTACATCTATTTTTTACTTTCTTCTTCCTACTTTCTACATTCTATCTTTTATAATCAAAATTCTATATTCTATATTTTATATTTTACATTCTATATTCTTGTGTGAAAAAGGACAGCTTTTTTATTTATTAGCCTGGAACGATGAGATTTAGTGTGAAGGTTCTTCAGTCGATTTTCCCCAAATGGATTTTTGATATTTTAAAAATTCTCATTGACTTTTGAGTTACGGGGGTGAAAAACAAAAATAGAAACAACATAACAGTTTTTTAATGATTTAAAACTCAAAATTATTGCATACCATCTTTGGGAGGAGAAAGAGATTTCTTTCGATATTTTCAACTTGGGAGGAGAAAAACTACCCCTTTCTATTTTTTTACAAATATAATGCAAAATAAAATTTGTGAATAGAAAATAGAAGTACGCAAAGAGCAGTGCACCTGGAGGACATTCCATGTCTCCCAGACAAAGGAGCTATTTGAGAATGCTTAATTGATATTTATAAATCTTGAAGGTACTCCAGGTACTACATTCTTACCTTTTGTTTAACCGCAAATGAAGAGTGAGATTTTTACTCTAGTAATTTTTCATTATTTACAAACAAAAATCATATCAATATTCGAAAAATCATGAGTTCTTTTTTTTCAAGAACGATAACACAAAAAAATTACACAAAATTTATTCAAAATAAAAATAAATTATTCTTCGTGGATAGGTAAAAGGTATTCAAAATATTTTTTGGAGAAACTCGCCTTACCAGAAGTTATGCCTAAATCTTTTTTTATATTTTTATGAAAAAATTATTATTCTTCATTTATTTATTTTTATATATTTTATGTATTTTTTGTAAAGTATATTTGTTCTGTTTTTTTATTTCCATGGTTAGGTTCTTTGGCAACTCTCATTTAATTGTAAAAATGAGTAAAAAGTAAATAACAGTATACTTGGAGGACATTCTCCAAACTGGTGCATTATTTTATGTACATGGAATGTCCTCCAGGTACTACATTATTATTTTTGTTTGGTTTGTGCTACAACTTCTTGATTTTCATTAATTTTTACAATAAAAGAATGATCATTAAGGAATCTGGGTAACATGGAATGTTACAGGTACTATGACTTTTACTCACAACATTTTTTTACATCGATTTTTAATTATTAACAAACAAAAATCTTGATAATACATTGCTTTTTTTAAATATTTAAAAATGAGTTTTTTTTTAAAGTTATTTTTTGAAAAATGGCAATTAAAAAAATAAAAATGCTACAATTTTTTTTGTTTGGGTTGTGTTATAATTTATGAAATGATGAACAACTCTTATTTATATTTTTATATTTTTTTGAAAAAAAAATTTTTTGAATGTTATTTTATGTAATAAAACTTTTACACTTTTTGAGAATTTATAAAATATTTTTAAGTATTTTTAGAAAATTGAAGCATTTTTAGTTTTTTTTGTATTGTATTATTTAGTTTATTATTAGAAGTAGTTAAACAACAGCATACCTGGAGGATTTGTATTATTTATATTGTTTGTATTCTTTAATATCAATTCAATGAACAAAGAAGCAGTATTATTATGTTATTTGCACTCATTAATATCAATTAGAAGTAAGTAAATAATAGTACACCTGGAGGACATTCCATGTCTCCCAGACTTCCTGATGGTCCTTTTTATGTACCGGGAATGTCCTCCGGGTACTACATTCTTAGTTTTTTATTAAAACTGCAAACAATTTTTACTCTAGAATTATGATTTTTGATGTTGATTTTTAATTATTGAATCATAAATCATTTCATAATTTTTTTTAATATCTTTTTTTGTGAACGATAATACAAAATACATAAAAGCTTTTCATAATAAATTTTTTTTATATATTTTATGTAGTTTGAACAACTTTTTTTGAAAAACAATATTAAGTATATTTTTTTGAAAAATTATTTTTTGTTTGGTTTGTTTTATGGAATGATCAACAACTTTATTATTTTATTTTTTGGATATTTGTGAATTTTATATATATTTTTAGAAAATTGTTAGTTTTTTTTATATTATTATGTTGTTTAGTTTAATGTTAGAAGTAAACAGTAACAGTTAAGGGTATATCTGGAGAAAATTTCATTTTGTCCCAGACCACATTCAATATACCTAAGCTCTTCTAGGACATGGAATGCCCTCCATGTACTACGTTTTTACTTTTTGTTCAAAGTACAAAGTACTAAAATAAAGTTAAAAAATATGTTTTTTTAATGACAATCTTTTTTGTGCACAATTGTAGCACAAAATTTGTCATTATTGACAAATTTATCATTTTTAATTTTTTTGTATTGTATTATTATATTATTTCGTTTATTATTAAAAGTAAGTAAATAACAGACACCTGAAGGACATTTCATGACTCTCAGGTCCTCTGAGGGTTCTCCTAGGACATAGAATGTTCTCCATGTACTACATTATCACTCTTTGTTTAACTACAAATAAAGATTTTGAGATTTTCACTCTAGTCATTTTTCATTTTTTACGAACAAAAATTATGATTTTTAAATATTTTTTTTTTTCAAGATCGATAATACAAATAAAAATTAAACAAAAATTACTCAAAAAAAATATTCTTCATGGAAAAGTAAAAGAATTAAATCTTTTTTTATATTTTTATGAAAAAGTGATGATTCTTCATTTATTTTTTTATATTTTATGTATTTTTTAGTATTAATTCTGTAAATGTAATTTTTTTTCTTTGTGTTATTTTATAATATTTTTTATTCTATCTCAATAAAGAGATGTTTATTTTATGTAATTTTTCATAAGATTTTGTAACAAAAGAACAGTGGGAAAAGTACATGGAATGTCCTCCAGGTACTACGTTCTTATTTTTTATTCAAATTGCAAACAATTAGCGTGATTTTTACTCTAGAAATTACAAAAATTTGTTACCTCGATTTTTATTAATTATTATTATTAAGTTAAATTATGTAGTACCTGTAGGACATTCCGTGGTTAGATTCCTTGGCAACTCTCGTTTAATTGTAAAAATGACTAAAAAGTAAACAACAATATACCTAGAGGACATTCTCCAAATTGGTGCATTATTTTATGTACATGGAATGTCCTCCAGGTACTACGCTATTATTTTTTGTTGTTTGTTTGTTTTTATTTGGTTTGTGCTACAACTTTCTATTAATTTTTACAATAAAAGAATGATCACTATGGAATCTGCGTAACATGGAATGTCTTCCAGGTACTACGATCTTATGTTTTATTCAAATTGCAAACAATTAGTTTGATATTTACTTACAAAATTTTTTTCCTAGATTTTTAATTATTGACAAACAAAAATCATGATAATACATTGCATATTTTTTTTAAATATTTAAAATTCAAAAAAGTTAATGCAAAAAGTACACATATGTATTTTTAAACAAAAAAAGTAAAGTATTTAAAAAAAACTTTTTTCCTAATGTTATTTTACGTATTAAAATAACTTTTTGAGTATTTGTAAATTATGTATTATTTTAAAATATTTTTAAAAAATTGTAGCCATTTTAGTTTTTTTTTGTACTGTATTACTATATTATTTGACTTATTATTAGAAGTAACTAAATAGCAGTATACCTGGAAGACATTTTATGTCTCCTAGAACTCTTTCAATATACCTTAGCTCTCCTAGAAACTTGAATGCCCTCCATGTACTACGTTATTACCTTTTATTCAAACTACAAATGAAGAGTGAGATTTTTACTGTAATAATCGCGAAAATGTTGGTGGTTATCTCTTTATTTTATTATTTATATTATATTTTATGTATTTTTCAATCTTGAAAAATATTATATATATTTTTTAAATATTTTTAATGACAATCTTTTTTGTGAGGTTTGTGCTTCAACTTTGTTTTTTTATATTTTGTTAAAAAAAATTCTCTGTGTTTTATGATTTTTTCATTTTATTATCATCGACAAATTTATCATTTTATCATTATTGACAAACAAAAATCAATTAAACATATTGCTTATTTTTTTATTTTATGTAATAAAATAACTTTTTGAGTATTTGTAAATTGTACATATTTTTTAAATATTTTTATAAAATTATATTTTGTTTTTTTTTTAATTATATTATTATATTATAGTTTTTTTTATAAGAAGTAAGTAAATCACAGCAAACCTGGACAGACATTTAATGCCTTCCAGACAATGTAGGGATGTTAATTATTTATTTAAAATAGTAGAAGGACTTCTTTTGGGTACTGGGCTACCTAAGTTCTCCTAGGGCAAGGAATGTCCTTCAGGTAGTATGTTCTTTCTTTTTATTTAAACTCCAAATGACGAATGATAATAATCACGAAAATGGTGGTTATTTCTTTCTTGATTTATTTGTATTATATTTTATGTATTTTCAAACAGTTTTTCTTGAAAAATTTTTTTAAAGCTAATTAATAATAAGAATTTTTTAATTAATTATATTTTTTTAAATATTTTTTTAATGGCAAACTTTTTTTGTGTTATAATTTATGAAAACAACTTTTATTTATATTTTGAGTATTTGTAAATTATATAGTATTTTTAAAAATTGTAGCATTTTTAGTTTTTTTTGTATTGTATTATTTAGTTTATTATTAGAAGTAATTAAACAACAGCACACCTGGAGGACATTTCATTTCTTCGAGGATCAATCTTGGGATCTTTGTTGGTTTGCTGAATACTTTTTAGTATTTTTTTTTTTTTTTCAATGAAAATTAATTTTTTTCTTTGTTATTTTAAGTAATTTTTAAAAACATTTTGTGTAATTGTATTATTTATATTGTTTGTATTCTTTAATATCAATTCAATGAACAAAGGAGCAGTATTATTATGTTATTTGTACTCATTAATATCAATTAGGAGTAAGTAAATAATAGTACACCTGGAGGACATTCCATGTCCCCTAGACTTCCTGACGGTCCTTTTTATGTACATGGAATGTCCTCCAGGTACTACGTTCTTATTTTTTTGCTCATACTAGAATTAATTAGCGTGATTTGTTTCTCTAGTAATGACCAAAATATTTGACCTCAATTTTTAATTATTGACAAACAAAAATTGCATTTTTTTAAATATTTAAAAATTGAGTTCTTTTTTCAAGTACGATAATGCAGAAAATACACAAAAATTCAGAATAAAATTTATTTTTAAAATATTTTATGCATGAAAGTAAGGTTTCTGTAAAAATAAAATTAAGTATATA
>JAUIMW010001115.1:0-13659 GCA_033557785.1 Enochrus cinctus
GATCCTTCTTTTCCACGCTGGTTCTCTTTTTACCCGATGTCGCGTTCCGCATCGAGGAAGGTAAGGTTTCTGACCGTGGAGTTCCAAAACTACCGTTGCAGCGCAATATAATGTGAGATGTATTTCTCCTATAGTGTTTTCCATCCTAAGATGTTCGTCCAGTATCGCGTCCATAGTCAACAGCACGTTTCCCAGTTTCCATATCCTGCGTAGAACCGGTAGTCTTGGTCTCTCTCTTGGCGTAGTTTGCTCAAAGGATGTCATCCTGCTCAAAACCGCGCTTTGATATCCTGCCGATCTAGATTCTGCTGACCCTGTTGGTGTTGTAAAGCATTATCTCGGTGTTGGTGTTGTTGAAGTTCTTGGCCGTCTTCCGTCTCTTCCTGTCTCGTGGAATCATCCCGTTGATACGCGTCCTGATGTTGAAGTACGCTTCCAGGTTCTCTTGAAATGCCATCCATTTCTTCAGGTGTTAAGTACTTCTTTCAGATGATGACATTCTTACGGTCTGCAATATTTTGTTCAGTCACGTGCATCTCCGGATGTCTCCTTGTGAATTCCGCGTGAAGGGAAGATCTCAATCCTGAGAGTGGATCACCACAACCATCAGGTAGAGTGGGATTATGCTCTTCTGCCCTATCCGTTGGTTCCACTCCTCGATTGTTGTGTTGAACTGCCATTTCGTGAATGACAGGGGCCCGCCTCCTCAGCTCCCTGCCACCGACGGTTCGCAAACTGTCATGCCAGCGTCGCCTCCAAACATACCCTGGAGCTCCCCAGGCAGCGGCCCTTTTCCTGTCTTTTACGACAGGAATAGCGTACCTTGGACTGCTCTAACCCGGGATCCACGCGGGGGTGCAGTTTGAAGCTACTGCTTGCTGGTGTGTATAAGAAATAAGGATTAGGAAGGTATATAGGAATTGTGATAAATGGGTTTTCATGATGGAAACGCAAACCACCAAGACATATTCAAAATATGCACAATTAGATCGGCATATTCAGAACATGGCCTCCGTGTGGATTATTATTATTGCATGGGCCTATCACTTCCAGGTACTATCATTGGAATCTTCTAGAAGAAATTGTCGGTGCACTTAATTTGTTAAAATTATAGTATCTAAATTAATGCATGCAATATCACCTGAACTAAATTTAAAAAAATCATTGATCAACACCAATGTCAAAGTAACAATCTTCGATAACCAATTTCACAGAGCTATTACTAATAATTTTATTTAAAAAATTGTTTAAAAATTTTTTTTTATTAAACATTAAGAATTTGTCCAATCTTTGGCCATTCTGGAAGAAAGATTGCACACGTAATCATTTTGGTTAAATCGCAAGGAGTTTAGGCCGCATTTAGAAAGAGTTGCAATTGAAACTTTAAACTTGTCAAATTATTGGAGAGAAATAGCTGTCTGCTTTACTTAAAATGCGAATAAAACTTCTGCTCTCACGATACACGTATTGTTACAAAATTCGTTTTTTTTTTAATTAGTATAACTTGTGATTGGACAAACGACAATGCATAATTAACCTTTATCGGCCGAATGTATTGCTAGAAAAACTTACATACTAAAGAGTAATACAAAAAATGTCGATAAAGTAACAAACAATTATGGCAACAAATTATTTCATAAAAGTGCTGTTTATTTGTTTAGTTTTTGAATTAAAAACATAACTTGAATACTAATATGTGCAATGTATTTTAAAAAACAGTAATAAACTATTACATCAGCATTTGTATCACATCTAATACTGACATATAATTAATTTGTCGTTAATTAAAAAAATTAAATAAAAATACGAAAATTATTTCAAATACTCAATAAAGTATCTGTATAGACTAATTTGTTTACATAATTGCTTATATTTTATCAACATTACCTTTGTATTACTCTATTATACAACCAATATCATGCACTTAATAATTTTTTGCATATAGAAATGGAAAAAGACATCAAGTAGATGCTTTTTGTATTCTCTGCGATGATGGAACCAGTTATTCCATTGATTTGTAAGTACAGTCAAAATTGAAATTTAAAGGCATCGACTGCTTCTTCTGGTGGCTGGAACCTATTACTAAGCAATCCGTTCTTGATTTTTGGAAAGGTAAAAAAAATATTGGAAATTACGTCGGCAATATATGAAGGGTGATTCAAAGTGTTGTCATCGAAGTTCAGGGAATACTTGCGGCAAACAAATGGCATACCAATTGGCATTAACTTCTTTTTAATCTTGTAGAGAAATTGTTGTGCTACACTAGCTTTGTATTGTAAAAAATTATTGCTCGAAAATTTTTTCGGTTTAACGTGAACTTTTGAACTTTAAAAATTAGCTGTAGCATGTTGATATTTTATTAATAATTTTAACAACATGTCATCATAATATATACACAATTTTAGTTTTAATTTAAAAAATGCATCTTTATAAATTAATTTGTTGCTACCATTGTCTTTAACTTATCACGTTAATCTTTTGTACAATGTTTTTATATTTCATATGTTTATCGCAAGTAATAAAGTTATTGACTGTTGTTACTTAACTTTCGTACAATTTTTCTATGAAATGAATTTCGAATCACTTTGATGGTTTAACTTTATTTTTATATAATAATTTATAAGCCACTATCGGACTGATCTTTCCAATAAATCGAAGTTGACTGAAGAGAAATACGCATTGCATATACATAATTTCCTAATCTCATAAATATAATCAAATGATCTAAAATTCCATTTTTTTTCTCGTCTTGCTACTCTGTCCGGTACTTTCAAGTTTTAATTTCAACTCTGTATAAACGCGCTCTTATGTCGATATACAGCTTATTACATAAACATCGCTAAATCGATCGATCTATGTTCTCAACCGACAAGTTTCAAGTTTAAATTTAAATTTTAATGGTATATAAACGCGCCCTAAAGCTCTGTTTCTATCTAGACTCGCAAGCAATCACGAACATACACACTGTAAAGATTTGTCAGTGGTAAACGGTACGGATTGTTGTTTTCAATTGCCTAATCGTTTGCCTCGCAGAGTCGGTAAATGAATATATCAAAAGTACAAGATAAACTTCTAGTGGCAGATGTAAAAAAGAAACAAAAATATCACATAAATAACACAAAGTAGTCAAAAAACAACAAGCAATAAACTAAAAAAAAAACTGTAGGTGGAAACGAGACTTAACATACAGAAATATTTGTCACTGAATGTCGTTATCAAACGCATAGGCAGTCTTTATACAGGGTTTCATTTCAAACTTAAACTGGACAAGATGTCCAGATGTGAGTGAAGGAAATGGACTTTGACACTAATTTTGCAGACCAACATTTTGTAGTTTTGTAACAACTAAGTTTTGTAGTAGAGTCTTTTTTGTTTCCAAGAAAGCCTGTTACAACAAGTTTAAATGAATTCCAGGCATTTTTTTCTTTCCTTTCCATTTTAGAGACATCTTTTAAACGATCTTTCAAAAGTTTTCTTATGTCGGGCCCAACAAAGACTCCCTTCAGCTTAGCATCGGATATACTGTTCACAAACACTTTCACAAACTGTTTCATTAACCCCAATTTGATATGAAGTGGTGGAAGTAAGATCTTTTTAGGATCTACTAAAATTTGTCTTTCAATGTTTTTAACTCCAGGAACAAGAGCTGACTGGCCACGTCTGCTTGAAATAGTGTTGTTTCCTGTCACGGCTATCCCATTCACAGAGGAAACATGGAAACTTTGTGCAACCACTTTGTTGACCTAATAACATTTCAAATCCGAACAAATGGTCCATTTATGGTTAGAGTAGCCGAGCTTATTAAAAACAAACTCAAGATTTTTGTAGCATTCTTTAAAATGGACTAAGTGTCCAACAGGCACAGAAGCATATTGGTTACCATTCTGTAGAAGTACAGCTTTCAAACACCTTTTTGATTAATCGATGAAAAGTCTCCATTTCTCTGGTTCATATATTATGTTGAACATTTCCATGATTCCAGGTAGATTGTTGCAGAAACCTAGTTCACCCTCTTTTGTAAAAAAGGGACCAATTCCTTTTCTCTAAATCGGTACCATGAAACCATTAAAATGAAACACCGGAGGCTAACATATGTCTTTCTTTAAGTCTAGATCCTAAAACTTCCGCTGAATCCTTTAGTAGGCCCAGATCTCGTACTAAGTCGTTCATGTCTAATTGAGAGAACTACTACTGTGTGACATTTGGTCTTAATCGTCTAAAATATTGTCCAGAGTATCTGGAGGTGAAGTAATAGGCAAATCAGGTCCATGAGGAATAGGCGAATAGCCGAATGAACAGTCGATAACAGTCATCACTGTGATTCTTAGGCTCTCTCCATATCATGGGTACTCCAAAACGAAATGAAACCATTGTCTCAGTTCTTCAACACACACACAGATCACACTATATAGGGAGCCCAAGAATTGGTACCCTAAGTTTGCAAGATACACCTTCCGAACAAAATTAGAAATGTTCTTTTGTTGCTTCTTGATAGTATAAGACCAAAAAACAAAACAGAGCCAGTTAGGAGAGTTGACACATCCTCTAGTAGCCATTTCTTCTAAATACAGTAGCACATAACTTTTTGATGTGTACACCACAATGTCTAGCTCTACACTGAGTCACTGACTGCAGTCAATGTCACGCCTTGGACAACAACAAATGTATAGCACACTGTATTCTATTTGAGAACAAGAGTATGTCGGCTACACAGAACAAAAATTAAAGAAATACATTGTAATGAAAGTCGGCACAAGATGAATTACGAAGATGTCAAGATTCTGGAGAGAGAATCGAATTAGAGAAAACTCTTGGTGTTAACAATGTGCCATATAAAAAAAAAACAAAAATTATTTCCATTTCCAGTTTCAACCTCTTTTTTACTCTTTTTTTTCTGTTTGGGAGTTCCTACCTTCTGTCGTTCATCCAGCTATACATTTTTATCAACTTGGAACTCCACACAGTTAGAATTTGACAACTTTATTTTTACACATAATAGGAATAGATCATAATGTAATTGTCAAATTCAAATTTACAATTGGACCATTTTATACCCATTGCTTAATCTGTAACAAGAGCATAGGGTTCTCCATTTATTTTATAGACCTTGGAGATTTTCAGTTTGTCAAATAACAACCTCACGGTAATAAGTTAGTGGTTTCATGATAGTCTGGTGCTAGTTGACAGGGGAATTCTTTGTGACAATTTCATATGAAGATTTTCTCAAGATAGTTTGCAGGGTTCATCTGGTAACTGATTCCGGCAAACAAACCTTTATTTTTCTATTTATTTCATCTAGTTCAGATTACAAGTAATTTATAAAAAAAATAAATAATAATAATAAAGAGCTTTTTAGATATAACATCCTAGTCTAAATTTAGCTGACCGTCTACCCCATAATACCTAATACATAATTTAATCCTTCAAAAAACTTAAATCAATCATTTTGCTTTCTCAGAACATGTAAAATGCACAATGGTCAAAACAGGGACGACAACAACAACAGCATCGACTCTCAAGACTTACCATCCATGGTGGACTCTATTTTATTTTATCCACCCAGAAAAAAGCCTTAATAAAAAAGATGCATAGCTAAAAACATAATTGATTGAAAAAAAAGATTAATTTCAGTGTAGCACTGTTCGATTTTTGAATCTATCAAATAATTAAATTTAAAAATGAAAATTCAATATGGACAGTAACAGATCATATCACATAATCGAATATTTGCAATTATTATAATAAATAATAACTTAGCAATATGTAAAATACAAAGCGTAAGATGAATGCAAGAATGTAAACACAGGAAAACACTGCGTCATTTCCATCAAACTTAATTGAGAATGAGTCTACCATCACGCATCTTCTACTGTAGAGCGACCGAAACCCGAATGAAACACGCAATTCTAAATGCAATAATTTGTTGGTCTTCGACATTTGCAGCAATTTTCTTAAAATGTTTTAGTCTTCCATTAAATCTAAAAATATCAGCAATTTTGTTAAACTTGTTCATTTAATTTTTTCTCATCATCATATTGTTATTATTTTTGCTTATAATTATGAGTTCCATGCTTAGGGGAAGTTTGTGGGTGTCGAATGGAATCACTCGGTATAAAGTGTGTCCACGGATGAACCAATAGACGATTGGGATAAGTGTTACAAACAAATTTTGAAGCACTAAGTAGAGAATTCAAAATTGTCCAATCCGATTAAAATACTCCTGGTCACAAATTCTGCATCAAATAATGAAGTTATATTTTTATTCTAAAATTGTTACTTATTCAAGTCTATTCTTTATGTATTTTAGACTCAAAATTCGATTAGCACACTAAGAATGGTCTTTATATAAAGCATTTCTAAAATCTCTTCTGTTTGTTATTGTATATTTCCAATATGTTTGTAATTTCATAATAGAAGGGTCAAGTGGCGCCTACAACATCAAATTTTGATTGATTTTGTTTAAACTTTCCACAAAAACGCATCAATATAAATTATTCATTTCACAAAAAAAATATATATTAATTATGTTTTTCTTTTGGCGAAAAAATAAAAATGAAAATCTCATTAGAGTAGATTGCTTTTATTTATAAAAATATATATTTATAGTTCATAAAGAAAAGTTATCCATATTGTCTATTATAGGAAAACATTTTCAATTGTTTTGGTATTTAGGCACATTCATTGCTTTATTATAGAAAAAAATATACATATAATTTTATGTTTTTAGAAGATATTCGGTCTTCATTTATAAAAAGATTTTTAACAAAGAACTACATTTAGCATCGTTTGTATATGCACTCATACAGAAATACAGAATAATTGTCTATAACTTGCAAAATATAAAAGAAAAGTCTTTATGAATGAAATAAGAAAATAATTTTAATATTAAAAAATAAACATCAATAATATATGTTACAATACAATATATGTTCTATGCAATTGCAGACCCACCCATAATATGTTTATATTTTATGTATAAACAAATGTTCTATTTTGTATTTTTTCTCTTTGTTTTTATAACATCTGAAAGTCTATTTTCATTAAGTGTACCAACTTTTTTGTCACATCTTCTCCTCTTTCTGAAAGATGCACTTTTTTATTTTTGCTTGCATTTTTATTTCTTACGATTCTTTTTAATTCATTCCACAAATGTTTAATAGGTTTAAGATCAGGGGACTGCGAAGGAGTCTATAGTGGGTATACCGGGTGATTCCCTTCGATTGCGGCAAACTCTACTCACGCGTATTTCTTCATAAAATAAACAAATTGAGCTCAGATTGTATAGGTCAAATATTAAAAATTAACAAATAAGATACCAAAAACCTATTTAGAACCTCTGAGTAAAAAAGCATTTAACAACCCTCTTTACTATAAAGTAAATATCTGTACGACAGTTTATGTCTATGAGTCATTAATGCTTGCGATATCTAAAGTGTAGAGAAACGGGAGGCTTAGAACACTCAGCGCATGAAAAGTGTGTGTGATAGAACAAAATAAAGTAATAATTTCCACTGAATAGCCACAGGTCAGTATTTTCTTCTAAAGACAGTAGCTACCGATTTTTAAAGAAAAATACAATGAAGTATGCTGGCGGTCATCCGCAAGAGTTGTAATATTTTTAAATGCACGTTTGGTTCAATCATAGTAAACGGCGCAGATGGTCTCTACCAAACTGAAAACTTCTAAACTTGTTCTATGAATGTTTAATATGTTTTTCTGGCCTTATTGTTAATATCATATTGTTATTATTTTTTGTTCAAAATTAGATATATGGATTTAATGGCACAATTCGAATGGGTTCATAATTAGAAAAAGGACTTACAGTTATGTTTATACAAATACCCATTTGATGGCATTACATCAAGCAAAACATGATATATCTATACACATAGGCACGACAAATATTAAGTGAATGATTTTATAACGTTAAATCTTGAAAAAAAAACAGTTTATAAAGATTTTATTGCGTCTGCAAACATAAAACAGCAATGAGATAATCAATATTTTTCATTATTCAGCAGCATAAATGATTGAAAACATTATTCTTCAATACTAACAAATTCCATTGATTTTTTAAATTGAGTGGGAAATGTTATATTTCACGGGCCGTGAAAATATTCCGCTAGCGTCAACATGTAATTTGTTTTCGGGTCTAGCCTGGGTGGAACAAAAACATTTTTAATTCAATAAATTGCATGTGTGCATTTCGACACATTCTGGGAATTACATATTTTATTTTATTTAAAAAAAACGTCGAAAATTACTCACGAGTCGATTGATTGCACTACAAAAATTAAATATATCAAATTGATACGCTTTTTAGTTCCTAAATCGTATTATTTTTTTATTGATGAAAACTCATATACGTTTCAACAATTTTTATCCAGATGAAAATATTGTGGAAAATTTATTTTCATTTTGTTCTGTCAGAGTCATTTTATAAAATTGATGATTTTTAAATTTCTTAAAATATTTTATTTATAAAGCTCGAAAATTATTTTGCAAATGGGAATATATTAAAATCGAATCCGTTTTGATAATAATGTACAGAGGTACTACAGACATTGATTCGAAACGAGCTTGAGTATTTTTATTCTAAAAGCCACCTGCGTACTAAGCCGCAGTCGTATGGTATGGGAACAGTATTTCTACATCTCATTTAAATGATGCCTCAATAGTTTTGTTTCGGTGCATTGTTTTTGTTCCCACGGCCGATCAATATGATGCAGTGATCTGACAATTGTTCTTCTGTCTATGAACATATGTTCAAACTAAAGCTTAGCCGCGGGTAACCAAAGATAAGAAACACTGTCTTATCTAACCAACATGTACAAAAAGAACAAATTAAAAAGTTGTTCCCGCTCACGGAATCATCTGTATGGTCTCGTTCACTCTATGAGAAATTATTGCCTTAGGTATCTACGAACGTTTAGTTTTTATTACATCTCGGAATTTGTGATTTTCTAATTTATAGCCGTATTAACATAAAATAAATTTAAAAACGAAACTTCATTTCGTGATTTATACATATTCATTGCTAATTTGTAATTAGGATAGGCTGAATATTTACATTGTTCCAATTTATTTGTTAACTATCAAAGAAATTCACCCTACATAATATATTTTTCATAACCATAATAGAATTATGTAAACGAATTTAAATTAATAATTGGTTTGAACAAAACTAAAAATATATTTTACTGAGAACAAGAGCACTTATTAAAGTAGCTGCAAACTTGTAATTATACGTGTGTAACCGTGAAATTTTAGACAGTGACTAAATTGTAAGTGTATAATCCTATACTTCTCAAAAAGGTTTTCTTTTAATGTGAAATTGTTCACTTTTTTGCAATGTTTTAATACTAATATTTCAAAATTAAAACTTCATTTACTTACATATTTAAATTTATATTGGTGATACATTTATGTTAAAGATAAGTTGTATAGGTAATAAAATTTGTATAAATAAAAACTATTTATCTGTTAAATATGTAATTTGCGCTTCATTTTAACATATATTTTATTGAAATGAATAAGCATAATTCCAAATGTCTCTCATATTTAAATGTATATTTAGCAAACGCAAAATGTCGCCAGTTGTGTTGCTTTTAACTGTAATTATATTAACGAACTAATTATTTTTTTTTTAAATATGCCACATAAAGAATAGGAAAATAATATGCAATAAATGTTTGGTTAATAAATTCAATAAATCATTGATGTAGTTGATCTACACTTTTTTTAAATATGATGATGACCTTTGATATATAAACTAACAGAAAGTTTGTCGACAATTATAGGAAGACAATTTGAACGATAGCTTTCTTACCAAATATATATATAATCAGACCTTTGTCTATAACAATGCCTAGAATAGAATGAAACTTTCTTTTGTACAGTTACAAATTACGTTGCTAAATATCTATTATATTTGGTCAATGCCTTTAAATAGACCAAACAAAAAGCTTGCCTTTGGTCAGTTAATTAAAAAAATAAAGGTAACTGATTTCTGAAAAACAAAATTGTTAAATGTTAATGGAGATTTATACGATTTTTAATAAAATTTGGGGATAGTGTCCTACATGGTGGTACTTTTAATGATAATAATAAAATACCAGTATTTTTACGCAAATAGCAGTGCACCTTCAGAACATTCCATGTCCCCATACCTGTGATGATACTTATTTTAGTTTTGTTTTCATGTTATTCTATCATATGTATGACCTTTAATAATAAAATAAAAACTGCAAGGGTGTCTAAGAACATTGCGTATTTAGAGAATACTTCATGTCCCACAGACTCCATGATGGTCTCTCTTTTATTTTGTTTTCATTCTGTCCCAATATAAGGATTGTAAGCCGTTCTTTACAAAAAAAATCAGTTATGAATACCTAGTTAGTTGTATACCCGAAGGACATTCCATATTTCAGGATCAAGTTGGGATAAATGCAACCCACACACTCTTTTATTAAGAATAATAAAAAAGCAACACCTATGTGGGGATAAAATAAGAACAGTATAAAAAAGGACAATCTGCGAAACATAAAATTTTCTTTAAGTATTCTGGAAACTACGTTCTTCCTATTATTTGGTTAAATTTTGAGAAAAAAATTGTTATCAAGATTCTCTGACAAGAATGTTATTAAGATTTAAGACAGGAGTACGTAGATAGCGGTGTACCTGGAAGACATTCCATGTCCCCCGAATGCCTAGTGATCTTTATTTGGTTTTGATTTTTATTTTGTTCCATCATAGAAGTATTCACTGATTTTTTACAAGAAGTCATCAGGGCTTCTGAGAGACATAGAATATCCTACAGGTACTGATATCTACGTTTTCCTATGTTCAAAATTTTTTTATTTTTTCAAGTTTAATTGACCAATAAAAAGAACAGTGCACCTGGAAAACATTCTATGTCCCCAGATTCCTTGGTGATTCTTCTTTTATTGTTAAAAATTAGTAAACATCCCTCTGTCGAAATAGATGAAATATATGGAATGTCGCTCCGTTACTATCTTCGTTCATATAGATCGGTCAAATCTAGATAAAGGAAGAGAAAATGTTTGCAGAGACAATTTATATTGATTAAAGCACTGTACCAGAAGCAAACCTTCGCCGTAAAGAGGGTTCATAAATTGAACCTATATTAACCGAGGGACGTATTATGCTTATATCGAAAATCGAAGTCTTTGTTGAAACTTATGTTTTTTTTTAATAAATAATAAGTGAAATCAGCAAATCCTTTTGTCCTTGGATCTAATATTAGACATATGATGAAGCTAAAATATAAGGCTTTGTCTAGGTTTAAAAAGAATCACTTACCGAGTACCTAGAACTTACATCATTGAGAAATCTGGTGGCTGCCTGCGACAGGAAAAAAAGAGCTTATTTGGAACACATGAGTAAAGCAAATCAGGGCAATGGCGAGTTGTGGAGAAGAATGTGCTTAATAAAGATTTAGTTTCTTCTAGGTTATTCCAGAGCATTCGACACCATCAACCATCTGTTGTTGCTCTCCATTCTTCATTGCGTATCATTTTTTGCAGCGAACCAATGGAGTCAAGTATTCAGGCAGATATCCCCCCCTCCTATTGTCAGTTCGACAAGGTGTACCCTAGGGTCCATTTTGGGCCCTTTATTGTACATAATATAATATAATAATAATATAATTTTAGTAATCTCTGAAAATGTTTGGATAGTAATTACCACCTGCATTCTGACGATTCACAAATTTACTAGTCATTTGACGCACGAGAAGAAAAGCTTAGTTAACTCGGATTTGTGTAAGTTGCTTATATTATCTAAATGAACTAATTATGAAGTAATTTATTAATCAAAATTAAAAACAAAGTAAATTATATGAATGAATATAAACTATTTTTCATTTTTACACTGCAGACCCTCATTTTTACTCATACGATAAAAAGTTGACATTGTGTAGAACGAAAGATTGACCTGCGTCAGGTAAAGGTAGTTCGTTGGCTACACTATTACACATAGTATACTATTCAACATCTTGGCCCAGAACGAATATGACGAGACATATATTCAATGGTATTCTTTCTTATACCCAACGTGATTTAAAACCGTTACTGTTGATCTACACACTAACAATCCTTCAAAATTGTCTTAGAAACCGGGCTTTTAAAGTAAGCAGGGTTTTTGCATTGATAACAGCATTTAATAGCCCACATTATTGCATTGAACAACCGAAAGGAGATGCAAGTAAGTTATATATATATATATATATATATATATATATATATATATATATATAAATTAACTTAAATTTTAAGATATTGTATTTCATTAAACAATAACATACTGTTACTAAAGTATATATACAAATATAAGAACCAACTTAACTCGTTTCGGAACCAACGAGAATTTGTGAGGATGAACTGACACGCCCGGCTGTGAACAAAGGTTCAGTAAGATTTATCCTGCTACAGATAGTTCGAACGCCAGGCAATATATGCGGGCGAGATATTATTCAGGGGTCAGTTCAGTTTAGATTGATACGTGAAGATTATCCATTCGGAAACAACCATTTTTAGAATAAATGTATATGTCCATAGACTCTATGCATATGTTGATAATAATTGGTGACTATTGACATAATCTGGTCCGCGTTCATAGACTTAAATACTATGGAAGGTTACAAACTAAAACAAATTGATTCAAAAGTTATGTTGGATTTAGCAGCTCAAAAAAAAATGATCTTCTTGTTATAGTTTATTTGCTAGTGGTGATTTCGTATTATATATTCAAATAAAAATTATAACGCATTAGTGATGCAATTAAAAATATAAGGCTCAAAAGATTTGTTTAAATATAGAAAATACTGCCAGAAAAATTCAATAAAAATATATAGAGAAAGAGGTGGCAATAACGGTGTTTATTTTGGACAGAAGCATGAACTATGAACCATTGTCCAAAACATGTCCACAAGTGCCAGAGAGGTAGTCGCTCAGCTCGAAACTAAGGTTCTCCAATGTATGTGAGATTTTTTCACTGGAAATAATTTGTAGCTCAAATGGAAACTCAGTGAAATTTATCTTACCATTAAAATACTAAAATGCCTAAAATATCCCAATATATATTCTAAGTATAGGTGGCAGGATGGGCCCAGACGACTATGTGTTGTTGAGGATTAAATAACAAATTCTAGAAATTGTTGAATTAATATTAGTAACATATTTTACTTCTGTATTACTTATTATGTAAAAAATATTAAAAAAATATCACAAGTTGATATTTTAAATTTTCATTTCAATAGTGTTGTTGCTTCTTATTATATAAAGGGTGGAATGAAATTAGGCGCATTAAATTAAACAGCATGCTAGTTAGCCCTAAAAATTAAAAGTATAACAAGAAAAAGAAATTATTTTTAAAATTTTTTTAATTTTTATCAGTTTAAATTGATTTACCTAATTTCCTTGTACCATGTATAATGGGATGTTCAATTCCTGAACGTTCCCGTATATGGACCATGTCACATCCTATATTACTATTTGTGAACACGTATAAAAAAATCGAGGACTTTTCTAAAAGACTTAAAAGATCATATGAACGTTCCTTGAATCGATTTAAGACGATTTCACAATTGGTGGAAAACGAAATTAAATGTGCCTAATAGAATACCGTAAATATAAATTT
>JAUIMW010001116.1:0-13653 GCA_033557785.1 Enochrus cinctus
ACCCATCTGATAATCTCCACCTTCTCACAGAAAATGTGCTGAATGAGTGCTGTAAGGGGAAAGCATCTTTAATTAATACGGAGTTATTCTTGTAGGATCTATAATTAGCTGCTGAAGGCAAAATGAATCTATTAAAGTATTAAATCATGTGAAAACAATGTAAAAATGCATATAATTAACTTCCACTTCTCAGTGTCACGTAACACGGTACAGTAAATATATTGTAAACAAAATACAATGTGTAAAAAAAATATCACAGTATAACATTCATATACCGATTTTAATACAACCACGCGTGTCACGGCAGGTTCAATCTACGACATACCTTAAATTAATTATAGTTTGGGACTACAAGAAACGTAGTAAAGATCTTCACTAACGTGCTTCTTCAATAACAGAAAATGTAATAGCCGTAGATTAAATTCACAGATAAACAAAATATCTAATGAATGTAAATTAAATATAAATAAACACTAAATACAATAATTACTAAACCTAAATAAATATATAAATTTAAATAATCTTTTTAGGTTTTTTCCTTCACTAAATGACATAATTAATGATACGGAGAATAAATAAACAGGTGGTTTTACCTGATTATCAAATATGAGTTGGCCAACCATAATAAACAATAAAAACAATTTAAAAAAAAAATACGCAAAATTTTTCACTCGGAGGTCTCTTGTCAAAACCAGCAAGAAGATAATTAATAATTTTCACTAGGACTCTGATGGGACCACGTGGAAAATTTCCTCAAAGTGGCCCTCTAGTAAAAAAACGTTCTAATAGAGTAATGTTTACTGCTTTTTAATAACAAAAGAAGGGCCACCAGGGGGTCTGGTGGACATGGAATGTTCTCCAGGAACTTTGCTATCTACGTACGTTTAATTCTGAGCAAACATTTTTATAAAAGACTTCATTTGTCTAAGATTAACCAACTCATTAGAAGAGAGTAGTTTGCCGAGTACTTGGAGAACATTCCATGCCTCCAGACCCCTTGGTTTTTTAATAACAAAAGAAGGGCCACCAGGGGGTCTGGGGGACATGGAATTTTTAATTGTTAAATTGACCAATAAAAATAACATATGATTGTTTAATCTACATACGTACTTCAAAGTACTTGAAACTTTTATAATCGTGAAATTTTTAAGTAGAAATATGTAAGAAGTGGAACACCCAGAGGGCATTCCATGTTAAAAGTTTTTTTTTTCATTAATGTTTATTGATGTTTCATTAAAAGATTGCATTTTCCTGATCTTCAACATTGTATTTCCACATACAGATACATTTTTGGGAAAAATTTTTCATTGCTGTTTTTGTTTTCTCCAAAAAGAGTATACAGATAGCAGTGTTCCTGGAGGTCATTTCATATCACCCCATAAACAGTTTTCGATTTGGTAATAATAACCGAATAAAATTTCACATGGTGATTTCGTTTTGACAATTTGAAGATAATTGTATTTCACTTGTAACTTCAGTACAATAGGATCTGCTTTCTTAAGTTTTTACTGGAATTGATGGAATCCAGAACACTATTGGAATCAGAAAAAAATTATTGTATTGGAACCTTCAGTCTCAGAATACCTAAGAGCTTCCCATATAGCCACCGCTTTCGCAGTAATAACTTTATAAAAGCACAACCACAGCCCCCATCAGTTCCAAAACCATCTGTAAAATAGATGCTATAGTCAGTGGACAATAATTATTAATGAGCAGTAGTTCTTACACTTGGTTATAAGATCATTGATATGGTCAGAAAAACACAATATACGATCTAAAATTATACCCAGACATCGAGTAGAGTCTCTAACAGGTATGTTGCATCCACTAATACGCTCAACCACAAAATATGGCCTGACATGCCTTGAAAACACTAAGAGATGTGTTTTGTCCTGCAACAATTCTAAGCCATTGGCTGGAAGCCAAAAATCAAATCTTTTCATTGTGAAAGCCAATCTGTCTTAAATTAGAAGTGTTATTCACATATACCGTCGGTATACTGTATGATGTATATTTGATTGGCATTAAATAATCTATGAAGATCACAACAGTATATATTGAATAGAATAGGGCTCAAATTGGAACCCTGGGGCAAACCTTCACCAACCATTCTAGTTCCTAATATCGAGCCATCGTCTTTTCTCATTTACAGTCGTGTACCCTAGAATAAAGAGACTAGGTTCAAACAAAACTTGTGTGGTAGGTTGAGAGCCAACAATTTGCTCTTCAAGATATCCAACACAACATGGTTATAGGCATTGCTAATATTGACAAAAATGGCTACCATATCTTTGTTGTTAGTAAAAGATAGTTGGATGTCAGTGGTGAGGGTAGTTAGAGCCTCTAATACCTTAAAACAAACATTTTCTTGCTCGTCATTTATTCTTTAAACCTTAATTATTGACCATTTCCCTGTAATATTGACACCATGATAAACTGGGACGTACTTTCTTCAAAAAACTTATCTACTCTAATTAACGAAATGTGTGATGAAGCAAATAGAATTACTGATAGACAAGATATAGCAAACTTATTCAATCAATACTTTACTAACATAGGAACGGATCCTGCAAAGAAATTTCTGTTTTCTCCAAAAACTATTCATATTCGCAGAAACCCACATAACCAATAAGAAGTGCGTAGTTCGCTGAGTATCTGGAGGCGATGCTATGTCCCCCAGACTTAGTCCTTCTTTTATATTGTTTTTTATTCTGTTTTAATAGAGGTACGTTTACTAATTTTCAACAATAAAAGAAGGACAACTAGGAGGTCTGGAAGACATGGAATGTCCTCCAGGTACATTGTTATCTACATACTCCTAATTGTGTTCAAAAACATTGATAATTCTCCTCTATTTATGCAAGTTAAATCAACCAATAAGAAAAGCGTAGTCTGCCGAGTACAGGAAACTCCAGACCCCCTGGTGGTCCTTCTTTTATGTTGTTTATTTTATATTCTAATAGAATGATGTTAACTGATTTTTAATAGCAAAAGAAGAACGACCAGGGGGCCTGGGGGACATAGAATATCTCCCAGGCACACTGCTATCTACGTACTCCTAATTGTGTTCTAAAACCTCTATAATTCTTCTCCATTTGTCCAAATTTAATCAACCAATAAAAACAGCGTAGTTTGCCAAATACCTGGAGAACATTCCATGTCCTCCAGACCCCCTGGTGATCCTTCTTTTATGTTGATTTTTATTATATTCTAATAGAGCGATGTTTACTGATTTTTAATAGTAAAAGAAGAACCACCATGTACCCCAGGTACACTGCAATTTTACGTACTCCTAATTGTGTTCAAAAACATTAATAATTCTTCTCCACTTTCCAAGGTTAATCAACCAATCAAAAAGGGTAGTTTGCTGATTACCTGGGGGACATTCCATGTTTTGCAACAGAGTAAAAGACAACGCAAAAAAAGGACCAACAGGGAGTCTGGGGGACATGGAATGTCCTCCAGGTGCACTGTCTTCTACGTATTTCTAATTTACCAAAAATTCTTGATGGTGCTCTTAATTTATCTGAGTTAAACCAATGAATACGAAAAACGTAGTTTGCCGAGTACTTGGAGGACATTCCATGTCCCCCAGACCCCCTGGTGGTCCTCCTTTTATTGTTGAAAATCAGTAAACATCCCTCTATTAAAACAGAATAAAAAACAATATAAAAGAAGAATCACCAGGGGGTCTGGGGGACATGGAACGTCCCCCAGGTACACTGCTATCTACGTATTCCTAATTGTGTTCAAAATTCTGATAATTCTTCGCTATTTGTTTAAGTTTAATCAACCAATGAAATAGTTTGCTGATTACCTGGAGGACATTCCATGTCCCCCGAGACCCCCTGGGGGTCCTTATTTTATGTTGTTTTTTATTATATTCTAATAGAGTGATGTTTACTGATTTTTTATAACAAAAGAGGGACCACCAGGGTGTCTGGGGGACATGGAATGTCCTCCAGGTACTCGGCAAATTACGCTCTTCTTATTGGTTGATTAAACTTAAACAAATGAAGAGAGTTGTCCAAATTTTTGATCTTGATAACTCTCTTTATTTGCTGAAGTTTAACCAACTGACAAGAAGAAAGTAGTTTGTCACTGCCTGGTGGACATTCCATGTCCCTCAGACCCGCTGGTAGTTCTTCTTTTATGTGCACTCCAAATTATAATAATAATAATAATAAATACATTTATTGATGAAGTAACAATTATACATGCAACCAATGTTAACATAACTTAAAAATGTTCCTGTAATATAAAAATGTGTTTTTGAGGTAAAAAGCAAGCTGGCAAACGGAATGTAAATATGTAAGACATTGACAAACACACCTAAGCGCAACCCATGAAAAGCCGGTGCACATGATACTTAAACGATTAAACACTGAGGGATCTTAATTTAAACGGTATTTTGTCATAATGGTAGTAAATAGCTATATTCTAAGAAAAAGATTATTTAAAAAGGGAAAGGTTATTAAAATGAGGAATAGTAAGATAAACCGGAGGCAGGAATTGTGAACTCGTTGAATTGGACCACAAGAAAAATCATCAAAGAATCGTTCGTAAACAATATAGCAAAAAAATGACTCAACACCAAAGAATTGCATAATAACTGACAAACAGATGATCACAATCTCTCCTCTTGCAGACATGAAGCACAGATGACTTTATATAGTTAATTCAAAGATAGTATTCCTGTACTGAAGTACTGAATCTTTGATAGTCTTTATTAATGGATGCTTTGCCCCTGCCACATTCTCAGTTACAAAAGAAAAATAAATTTAAGAATCATCAGTATAAAGATACAAAAGCTTGATACCAGAATGGAACCCTGCGGAACTCCGCTCTCAAGACTGATAGAAGGAAATAATCTATCACCAATCATCTTTCACTCTCTGAACTCTACCAATGAAGTAGCTTTGAAAAAAAGAGAAAGCAGAATGGGTTAGACCAAGATGGTGAAGCACTGCTAATAATAGTTGATGATTATTGGTGTGAAATGCTTTGGAAAAATCTACTGAAATAAGAGCAATATTGAGTGACTTTTTATATATAACTATTTTGCTTGACGTATATAAAATTAAAATAACATAAAAACAGGACCACCTGGACATGGAATACTCCTAATTGTATTCAAAAATCTTTATTTTTCTAAGTTTAACCAACTGATAAGAAGAGAGTAGTTTATCGATAACCTGGAGGTCATTCAATGTCCTCCAGATCCCCTAATGAATTCTTTTGTTTATTATTATATTATATTTTACTAAATCAAGAAACATCATAAAAATAGAGAAGAATTATGAAGGTTTTTGAACACAATTAGGAATACATAGATAGCAGTATACCTGGAGACCCCCTGGTGGTCCTTCTTTTATTGTCGAAAGTCAGCAAAAGTTAAACCAGTGAATACGAAAAACGTAGTTTGCCGAGCACCTGGAGGACGGTCCATGTCCCCCAGACCCTCTGGTGGTTCTTCTTTTGTTATTAAAAAGCAGTAAACATCACTCTTTTAGAATGTAATAAAAAACAACATAAAATAAGGACTACCAGAGGGTCTGGGGGACATAGAATGAGTACCATCAAAAATTTTAGGTAAATTAGAAATACGTAGAAAACAGTGCACCTGAAGGACATTCCATGTTCCCCTTTTTTTGCGTTGTTTTTTACTCTGTTGCAGTAAAGGGATGTTAACTGAATTTCAACAATAAAAGAAAGACCCCCAGGGGGTCTGGAGTACATGGAATGTTCTCCAGGTACACTGCAAACAACTCTCTTCTAATCAGTTGGTTAAACTTAAATAAATGGAGACTATTATAAAATTGTTTGTACAGAATAAATCTACGTAGATAGCAGTGTACCTGGAAGACATTTCATGTCCCCCAGACTCCCTGGTGGTCCTTCTTTTATATTGTTTTTTATTTTATTCCAAAAGAGAGATGTTTCCTGACTTTTCACAATAAAATAAGGATCACCAGGGGGTCTAGGAGACATGGAATGTCCTCCAGATACACTGCTATCTATGTTTAACCAACTGATAAAAAGAAAGTCAGTAAACATGACAGTGGGTGTCTCTGTTGAGAAGTTTGACATGCATGTCCAAATACATTTAAATCTAAAACGTCATCTATTAGTGGTTCACTAAACTTGTGGTACTCTAGTAGCTAATCATTGAACCAAAAAACCTTTTAACGCATCTAGTAGCTGCTCGTTTTCTATGGCTGCCAAAACCTATTTCTACCTTCGTAAAAAAAAATTTGATTTTAAAGTGGAGGTGAACCTACGCAAGTTGGGATTCCCACCTTATTAAATTGACAGTTTATAAAACAGTAGTACCAATAAATGGTACCAACCTTTCAATATAAATATCTAAATTCAAAGTTGGATAGACAGATGGAGACTTGTTTAATTAATACCATTCGGATATATTTAAAGTTATTGACTATCCAGCTGCCAATAATCCATCTATATATAGTATCGATCTTTAGTAACCTATCAAATCAAAAAGGTGGGATTCATTTAAGCAGGAAAGTTTTTTGAGATAAAGTTAAAGAGATAGTTTTTGGTGTTTTTTGTGCCAAATGTGGAATTATAAATTTCCAACTTTGAAAGACTTGGCAATGATGAGAGTGGCTCAAAACATTTTGATTACTAAATATATAAATAGGCATCACAAGGTGGTTTCCATCAGCACATTGTGGGATACAAACGATTCTTCAAATGTTACAGACCATGTGGGTGAATTTTGTGTTCCAAGTACTATGAAAGAAAAGTTGTGTCGAATGCTCCATGTTATGATGGCCAATATATTTTTTAACAATTTGAATGACTATGGAGAGCAATTGGAAGTGGAAGATTTGGTATGGGACCTAAGATACTGGAAAATAGACCACATTAGTACTATTTACACAAACTTGAGTAAAATTAAAACAAATAAAATTGAAGACTTGGCGTACACATACTGTTTAGAGAAATACATTGAAGATAACATCAAAGAAATAAACACTGAAGACTGCAGAGGCAACAAAAAAGAATTGAAAAAATATTGGAAGTTATTTATTAAAAAAAGCGATGTAAGTGAAGAAGTTGTTTTGGATGCGTTTACTGAAGCTGCACACCATAAAAATTATTATGCCTTGAAATATTTTTGGTTAAAATTGAAAGAGGAATTGCATTGGACTTATTTCAAAATAATATATCGGTGCACCGACATGAAAACCAACAGTATCGTTTGGAGAAACGCAGAATTGTTATTGTTTATTTTGGAAAATACAAGTTTGGCTAATCGTTTAAAAATATACCAGCTTTTATATAAAGATGAAGATTTACCGAACTTTCTGTGTTGGCCTGAAAAAGACTCAATAATTTATGTTTTTAGTGAAATTTGTGAACATGGACTTCTTAACATGGGTGCTTACATTCGTTTCATAACAAATAATTATTACAATTTCGATAGCCACTTCAATAGATATGAAATTATTAACGTAACTTGGCCTATATTTAATGAATATGCTTCTAAAATTGTTGATTTAGATGATGATTTTATTGAATGCTTTATACATTTTGCTTTCAAGTTAATCGAAGAAGAAAACAATGATTTACTTAAAATGGTTTGTGGAGGAAAGTTATTCGAAAATATAAAAGGTAAAGTCCTGCATTTTCAAGAATGCCAGATTAAAAAAGAAAAACTGATTTTTATTATAATTTTTCTAAAAATAGTGCTTCTTATTAAATAAAATTGTATTGCTATTTGTATGTAAATAATTTAATAAAAAAAATTTATGAATTAATCAACCAATAAGAAGAGTTCTTTTGTTATTTAAGAATGACCAAGAAAAAAAATCATCCCAAAGGTTGTGCTCTAGCGTTTATATAGAAAATGTGAACAAAAAATAGGTGAAGAACAGTTTGGCTTTCGTAAGAGTCTTGGTACTAGGAAAATACTTTCAGACTTGCAGTTCTATCTCTGCTTTATAGACTACAAAAGGCCTTATTGGAAATCTATTGGGAGCACTCAGCATTGATCAGAGGATGCAAGAAACACTACTACAAAAGTCCATATAAAGCAAGGTGTACATCAGAGATGGGTGTTGTCTTCTCTCTTCTTTAACCAGTATTCCGAGAAAAATCATAAACAACATATGATATACTGATGATACCATCATTATAGCAGACAGTCAGGAAGATGATACCATGGGTCTAAAGATGCAAGCAAATGCAAATCTATGTTAATAAGATTTATGAGAGGTCTGGATGTGCTTGAGATGTGGATTTTCTATTAAAATTTTTCAAGACAATCAGGAGTGTGTAGTTTGCCGAATATCTGGAGGACATTCCATGTCCCCCAGACCACTTGGTGGTTCTTCTTTTGTTGTTAAAAATCAATAGACAATAGATTGATAACATTTTTGCAAATATACCAACTTATCATACACATGTTGCCGAAACCCAATCATCCGACAACACTTTTTAAATAGCCTTCTTCAAAGTAAGGATTATAAACTGTGAAAGTAATAAAGAGAAAAGAATCTTTAATTATCAGAATAAAGAGCTATTCCTTAATAGTATTGCAGCAGCAAACTGGAACAAAGTTTATAGTAAAGATGATGCGAATCAAGCCTACAATGAATTTTTAGAGGAATTTAGAACACACTTTAACTTTGTTAACACCAGAAATAAGAAATTTCTTTCACAAACATAAAAACTACACAACCTTCCAAGACAATGACTGTTGAACAGCAAATGATAAGCTTCTTTCTGTGGCCCATTTCCAAAAAAGAGGTCTCAAAATCCATCAGCAGGCACCGTCGAAAGACTAGTGCAAGGTATGATGAAATCCCAGGTACCATAATAAAACTTGTGGAAGACACTATATGTGCACCCATGACTTACATGTGCTTTAAAAATAGATAATTTCCTAATAATCTCAAAACATCCAAAGTAATACCTGCCAACAAGTTGTACATATCGAACAGTTGGAAACAAAGATCAGCAGTTTGTGTTATTTAATAAAAATTATTAAGCCAACTGTAACAGATAAAGTGGTCCAACTGACGTACTATGCTTTGGTCCAATAATTTTCTGGGCACTGGCAGCAGAAACATCACAACTGCTGATCTTACAGAAGATGATCGTAAGAACTATAGATGGGGCATGCAAGCCCATTAAAAACCAATCTTTAAAAAAAGAAGAATCAAGACAGACCAATTCCTTTATTATTTTAATGTGGTAATCTGGATTGAAGATAGAGAAAGCAGCACAACACAAAATAAAGAAATACATGGTTACCCAATTCGTACAAGAGAGAACATCCATCTCAGGCTTCAAAGACTAGCTGTTTTTACCCTCAAGGAAATGGCGAGAACATGACAAATTATCAATTTTTCATTCAAAATGGCTTGTCAAATGCCCTTGCTCACATTCTGTGATACCAGATACACAACTATCTACATACTTTTCTCTGTCTTGATGGCACTCTTTATTTGCCCAAGTAAGCCAGTAAGAAGAGTGTAGTTTGACAAGTACCTGGAAAACATTCCTTGGTGGTCATTCTTGTCTTGTTAGAAATCAATTAAGGGCCACCAGGGGATCTGAGGGACATGGAATGTCCTCCAAGTACTGGGCAAACTACTCTCTTCTAGTCAGTTAGTTAAACTTATACAAATGAAGACTACTTTCAAAATTTTGCACAGAATTAAAAGTACATAGGTAACAATGTACTTAGAGGACATTCCCTGTCCCCAAGACCCCCTTCTCCTTCTTTTATTGTCGAAAGTCAGGAAACATCTCTGTTTTGGAAGAGAATAAAAAACAATATAAAAGAAGGGCCACCAGGGGGTCTGGGGGATATGGAATATACACTCATTTGCTGTTGAGAGCAGATGGCACCTTAAGAAGATCTAAAAGTAATTACTCGTCTCTATTCTGTGAACATAAGCCTTCATACCACATCTTTCCAACATTAGACATCTCTTTATTTACATATAGTAATTTTTTTCGTTAAGATGATATTGTAGTGAGAGGAATAAATGGTAGTCAGATGGTGCGGGTCAGGGCTATATGGAGAGTGAGAGATAACAATGCAGGCCTAAAGAGCAAGTGGAAGAGCTGTCTTCAGACTGTCAAGTTGTTCACAGTATTTGACCAAGTTGATAGTCTGATTATTCGGTAGAATCTCACTACGACCATTTTTTAGATCAAGATCTACTGTGCATAACACTGTTGCATAATATCCATTTTTTGTCGCCAGCAATCATATTCTAAAGAAATGGTTCTTTTTACTGAGCTGATAACAAACAAGCATACATTGCATCAGTTGATATGGCAATTGACAGCCTTCAACATGGAGGTGTCTTTGAACATTACTATGCAACATATTCACAATGTCCACTATCTCACTATTATATGAATTATATGAATATGGCAACAGAACTACAGAGAGGCATTCTTTTAAGCAGATTCTCTAGTCGATGTCACTATAAAAGAGCCAGAGGAAATCATGTATCTCTCTTCCTGGGTTCTATATATGAGATGGTTATCATCAAGGCTCTGCAGGGAATAAAGGCTGAAAATAATAGAAACTTGCAGATGACTATAGCAACTTCAGTTCAATATCAATTCAGCCTGCATTCTCGAAAATATAGGAATCAGTAATGAAGGTAAAACTTATGACCTTCTTTGGAAAATAGGGACTTTTGCATGCAAACCAGCGGGGATACAGGAAGAACAAATCCATGACAACAGTCCTATTGCCTTCACTCCAAGAAGATAACTGAAATAGTGTTATGTGATTTGTCGAAAGCTTTTGACACCGTTCCACATAATATCCTGCTGCAGAAACTACACCATGGAGTCAGGGGGACACTACTCGATCTGATGCAATCCTATGTTACTGACAGATACCAAGCTGTCTGATGGGATGGTGATGTGTCTGGCAGAATGCCTGTGAAATCCAGTATGCTTCAGGGCTCAATTCTTGACCCTGCTTCATTCATTGTGTTTGTCAATGATCTGCTCTGTCAGACGAGTGAGACATGCTTGCTGTACACTCCTATTTGCTGAGTAGCAGAGAGGAGGTTGGTAGAAGACACTCAGAGATCATGAAAAAGAATAACAAGTGCCATGGGCAAGCACTTGACACCATCCAGGATTTTTGAAAAAATGTAAAAAGAATGTTGCTTGCGCAAACATTTTTTGACCTGAACGAATTCTTAAAAGCATCTCTGTGATTTGCGACATGTCCTTCTACAATTCACTGTTTTTCTTTTATATATATGTACATACTTTATTTTTTATGTGATACTTTAGACAAGCCATATAACTTTTTTATGGCAATAAACTCTATTATTAATAAAGGAATGCTTATTGATTTTTGTCAATGAAAGATCTGGGGGATATGGAATGTCCTCCATATATTCGGTAAACTACCTTATTGGCTGGTTAAACTTGGACATGTGAGGAGTGTTATCAAAAAACAACTAACAAATAAGAGTATGTTGATAGTAGTGTACCTCAAGGACATTCTCTTTAATCAGAAATAAAAATTATGATAAAATAGAATTATAAATTATTTTCTAAATACTTGCAACAGAATTCAAAATACATAAATATCAGTGTACCTGGAGGACATTCCATGTCCCCCAGACCCCCTGGTGGTCCTTCTTTTATATTGTTTTTTATTCTATTCCAATAGAGAGATGTTTTCTGACTTTTGACAATAAAAGAAGGACCACCAGGGAGTTTGGGGGACATGGAATGTCCTCCAGGTACTCGGCAAACTACCCTCTTCTAATCAGTTGGTTAAACTTAAGTAAATGGAGACTATTATCAAAATTTTTGCACAGAATTTAAAACTACGTAGATAGCAGTGTACCCAGAGGACAATTCATGTCCCCCTGATGGTCCTTCTGTTATTCTCAAAAGTCAGGAAACATCTCTCTATTGAAATAGAATAAAAAAAAACATAAAAGAAGGACCATGGACATGGAATGTCCTCCAGGTAGACTGTTATCTACGTAGTTTTATTCTGTGCAAAAATTTTGATAATAGTCCCCATTTATTTAAGTTTAACCAACTGATTAGAAGAGAGTAGTTTGCCGAGAACCTCGAAGAAATTCCATGTTCCTCAGATCCCTTGGTAACCCTTCTTGTGTTGTTAGAAATAAATTAACATCCCTCTATTGGAATATGCTTAAAAATACAAAAAAAAAACACTAGGGGGTTTGGGGTACATGGAATGTCCTCCAGGTACTCTTTATATCTACAAAACCATATTTTGGTTGTGTATTCAATCTTATTTAGTCACAATTTATATTACATCTTATAGCTATTTATTTTATTTTCGCAAATAATAACAAAATAGTATCAGAAAATATTGTCTGTTGAAGATTTTTGAAAAATAAACCCCCTGGTGGTCCTTCTTTTATTGTCTAAAGTCAGAAAACATCTCTCTATTGGAATAGAATAAAAAACAATATAAAATAAGGACCACCAGGGGGTTTGACATGGAATGTCCTCCAGGTACATTGTCTATTTACATAGTTTTAATTCTGTGTTAAAATTTTAATAATAGTCTCTATTTAATTAAATTTAACCAACTGATTAAAATAGAGTGTTTGCTGAGTACCTGGAGGACATTCCATGTCCCCCAGACCCCCTGGTGGCCCTACTTTTACATTGTTTTTCATTCTATTTCAATAGAGAGATGTTTTCTGACTTAAGACAATAAAAGAAGGACCACCAGGGGCTCTGGGAGACATGGAATGTCCTCCAGGTACACTGCTATCTACATAGTTTTATTCTGTGCAAACATTTTGATAATGTCTCCATTTATTTAAGTTTAACCAACTGATTAGAAAAGAGTAGTTTGCCGTGTACCTGGAGGACATTCCATGTCCCCCAGACCCCATCTTTTTTACCTTTAAAATAAGTTAACATCTCCAATTTTAATAGAATTAAAACAACGAAAAAAAAAACTAGGAGGTCTGAAAGACATGAAATGTCCTCCAGGGATTCCAATATCTATGTTGTTTATATTGATTAGTTAGTTAGTTAATAAAAGTTTGAAGATAGTAGAGTATTTGGAGGACATGCCATGTCTCTCAGATTTTTTGTGTGCCTTATTTTTTATATCATTTAACATTTCTTTCTACGTTTCTACTTCTTATTGATTAGTTAGTCAATAACGAAAAAAAAGTATGTGGATATTGAAGTTCCTGGAGGACATTCCATGTCCCCTAGAATCTCTGGTGGTTTTTACTTTTAGAATTTGTTAACAACTTGGAATAGAATAAAAAATAATGAAAGAGAAGGATCACCAGGGTTTTGAGGAACATGACATGTTCTCTAAATTTCAATTTCAATTCAATTTATTTTTCAATGAGGTCCTTACAAAATATATAGATACATAATGTACAAAATAGATAAGTGAAGCGGAGACACCTAAACCATCAGAAGGCTTGTGTATTCCTTAATTCCCTATATTTATATATTTGTATCCTTATTCTTTTGGCCAGAGCTGCCAGAGTATTTTCACATCCATGTTCATGTATCTTTATTTCTTTTATATTTGGAAGCTTTATCGTGGCATTGCTAAATGTTATAAACTTTGTTTTATCATAGTTCATCTTTAATCGGTGTTTATCCAGCTATTGTTTT
>JAUIMW010001117.1:0-13650 GCA_033557785.1 Enochrus cinctus
ACTAAAATTTAACACTCAAATAAACTTATAATACGCAGCAACAGTGAATACGTCTATTCGGTTCGAATACACATTTCATCATTTATTTTATTTTCTTAATCAGTTTCTTTCTTTTTAGGTTATCAATTGCTGCTTTAATGTCTACAAATAAAGCAATATATTATTTGCTGTACCTCTACCTTTTCTGAAGCCTGCCTGACGTTCTGGTATTTGTTTTATGATATTCAAAACTGTTATGCTTCAATAACTCTTAAGGTCTACCTTATCTCGTGACTTATACTTTTCTTTCATTCCTTGGCCTTTCCTCTTTTTTTCGCAGTTATTCATTTTTCGAAACTCCTATTTTTTTAGTCTCATTCTTCTTTGCTTTACAAATATTCATATTTTATCTTCTTTTAGAGTTATTTTTTAAGTGTACTTATCCCTTTTTACCCTTTCTTTAAAGTATTTAAAACAATAAAAGACATTGCCTATTCATTTCATATCCATAAAATAAATTAAATACTCATCTAAAATAAAATAGCAGTTTACCCGATTTTGAGCTCTGCAAATATTTTGTATTTTTTTCATGTATAGAACGAATTAAACTAACTAAAACGATTTTTATAGCTCGGTCTGGATATATAAATTGTTTTATAATATTGATATGTGTATATGGGTGTATAAGTAATGCGCTAAAACTTTCACGAATATCCGGATTTATAATACCCTCCTCAAGACGGTTTTGAAAACTAGAGAGCTGTCTGCAAAAAGGAGATCTACCAATATTTATCCATAAGTGTTTGATTCAATAAGGGTTGAAGTTTTAAGATGTTCAAAATGTATTCATTTTGCGTTATCTAAAGTATTATCTCAACCAACTCAGTGATACTATCGGTTTGCCCAGTGCTTCTTGATTTAACTAGAACCCGCTCTTTCTATATTAATCTCCGAATGAGATTTAATTGCAAATGACCATCTCATATTATATTTGGAGAAGTTAAAGAAGAATTCTCCATTAGAAATAGTCTTTATAATGTCGTAACAATTTAAATAATAGAATATATAGCGTTCTCAGTAAATACTGTCAGTAGAATGTAAAAATTAAACTTAATATAAATTATCCTTAGTTTAAATAAGCATTTTCTTTAATGCTCGCAAATAAAAAACCTTCTCCTTCAATATATTAGAGAACGTCAATAATTTACGTGCAAGCACCGAGCTTAGGCGATATTGAAATTCCATCAACTAGACATCACCAGAGATTATTACAAAAGACAAATGACCTTCTCCGACGTGGACAATATTATAATTTTGACGAGCACCGCCGACATGAGGATTGTCACGCTTTAGCGATCCAACTTATGAATACAAAAAGTTAAATTTTTATACTGCGAACAACGTACTGGAAAACCATGTGAAATTATGGACTCGTACAGAACATAAATATATAGTTTATGTTCTCAATTTTGCCAATTCCGCGCGAGCTGTTCCCTCGATAAATAAAATAGTAAAAGATAGGAACTTATATTGACTCCTTAATATTTCTTTATTTGCTTCCAATTGAAGAGCAAACTTGGATACCGCAGCGACGGACAAAAAGTACACTGTTCTGTTATTTGATTTGTCGTTTCGCGAGATACTGTCATTTGATGTACGCGCAAAATGTGCGATACGTCAGCGATGCGGATCCTAAACAATTTTCTGTAAGGATGCTTTTATAGAAATGATAAAACGTTACGTAATAGGAAGCTTTCTTTTGATAGGCACTTAAAGTATATTAAAAGAGAAAAAAACTAGGTGAAATTTTCATATGCTTTAGGTTATTGTAATTTTATTTCAAAACGATTTTTTTATTATTCAAAATTAATTATAAAATTTAGTACAGCCACTCTTCTGCAGTATTTTATAAAATTTTCAAACGCGATTGACGATGAAAATTTTTCATTTAAATATTCAATATTAAAATTCATCAATTTTAATTGACGATTCTCTCAAGCAAAACCAAACAATCTCCCTGAAAATTCCCCTTCTTTATCCTGATTTTTACTATGTCCTAGCTATTCATCCATAGACTAATCTTCAATGATGTCAAGAAATGTAAAGCTTACATCTCGTAGCATCGTCTTATCTTTGGGTCGATCCTGTAGATCTATGTAGCAAACGTGAAGATTGCGTCTTCTCTTTTGCACCTGTTTAAGAACCACAGCGTCGATGGTAAGTTGCTGTTTTCATCCCAAATACATTGTCGTGACGCAATGGCTGTAGATCTTCTCATTGAGTAAAGCTACGAAGAGCTTGTAGATAGTCGATAAACATGTGATAGTTCCTCGGATCTACCCTGTCTCCTTTCTTTGACATTAAGAAGGTGTTTCCTTCGAAAAAGTAGCCAGGAATATTCGCAGGATCCTCTAGGGTCTTTGTGGAAGTACTTATGGGTAGATTAAAAGGTCTTGATCTAGAAGTTGTGGACTCCATCTCTCCGTGGTGTATTACAAATCTTATCACAAATTATCCAAACCGGGTGTATCGTGGTGTTCTTCTTTATGTTCCAATTGATGGAGAAACCTTCTTCTCTTAGAGTTGAATTCGCCGTTTTGCTCCTTCCGTTTGATGGTTTTGTTGTACGTTTTTAGTCATACACCCTTAGCCTTGTTCTTCTGGGCTAGTTGATCCTTGTAGTCTATTGAACCACATATTCATAAAACAGATAAATATAAAACATATTAGATCCGTAAAGGCCATGATTATAAAAACTGATGTAACAGATCAGTTTGCTGCATTTATCGCCTCGGAAAGCAAATACCCCATACAACTAAAGAGAACATGCACGAAAAATATTCGTCATAAATTTTAATGAATTGTGCAGAGACGTAGCCAATGTTATTTGATATGAAATCTACACAACCGCAGATACAGAACTCGCAGTGTCTCTGTTCATAAATAAAACTGCATCAATGCGTGCACTTCTGTGAAGTTGATGAAACTTAAACCATGGATTACAGCAGGATTGAGAGAAACAATTAAGAAACATGAAAAGTTGAGAAAAATAGTCAGAGGAAACCCTAGCTTGTTAAACAACTGCAAAGCCTACCGAAATAAATAAAATAATTTAATCAGAACAGTATAAAGGCAATATTACAAGAATAAACTCAAGGGACATGAAGTCAAAAGAATCTGGGAGGTTATAAAAGATATAACTAATCATAAAACATAGCATGATGGAGTGAGCATCATAGTGGAGGAGGGCATAGAAATAGAAGGTAAGAGTGAAATTCAATACTTTCTTATTATCGGCGTACGTATGGGTAATAAATTTAACGAGCATTGACAAAGAGCAGTAGGGAAAAACAGTGTTTGGAAACTACAGATCCATCTCTCTAATAAATAACATTGTAATACTTGGCAATGATTGAAACTCTATTGAGATATGTTAACCTTAATAAGAGGTCTGCGTGCTCAAATTGCACAGAAATATGTCTAGAAAATTATACTTACTAAGCCAAAAACTTACCCCACGGAAAGACTACTCAAGGAAGCTAGGGTTTTGGATTGCCGAGAATTATACATTTACAGAGCAGTGATAAACGTTCACGACGCTACGAGGCTACATCAACGGATAGATCTACAATATCTTAGAAGAAAATCTAAATTGCAGGATCCCAAAATGAAAAAATATGAAGGGTCAAAAAACTATAGAATACATTGGAAGAAAATTACACAATGAAATACCACGAGAGCTCAAGTGTATAAGCTTGCCAGAACATTGAGAGAATTAATGTTGGTGGACAGTGGTGGGCTTAGGAGTGCGGTCATATGGGCAGTCCAAATTCAAGCTCGTTGGAACATATGTAGCTGTACAGAAATAGAAACTTATATAAAATAAAACTGTTATTAATTTGTAAGGTACCAATGATTATCAATAAATTATTTAAATTATTTATTTATTAACTTTCCTGGTGTCATGTTAATCTTTGCCCTTCTTTCTTCATCTCTGGCCTTCCTTAAAATTTTCTTTGAAGGATCTTCAGGCACTCTTTTAGGATTGTTGGTTTTTGCTATCATGTCGTCTATGTTCTTGACAATCCTTCTTTGAACTCGGACCGTGGTGACGCAAAACACCAAAATTTCATATGCTTATTCAAAACATTATTATTGTATTATAGTTTATAGTTTTTGACAGAATTTGTTAATCTCATTTTTGGAAAAAATATTACTCAAAACAAGTTACACTTTGTTTCACGTTTCATATACAAAAAATAATCATACTAGAAGATTAAAATTTACACTTCTTTCTCTTACAATTTTCAATTAAAAAGTACAAACCCAAATAACAAACACTAATATCAATAGTATTGGTGTTTACGTCATCTTAAAGATGATAAAATAAACATTATTTAATTATATTTTAATTCAGCATTTTTTTATGAAGCCATACCGAATCATCAAGAGAAAAAAATTAAATTAAAAAAAGGATATAAAAAAGAGATTGAAATCAGAAATACGAGCAATAAAAATATGGGAAAAATAAATCGGGTGAGTAGTGAGAAATAAATAAGGGTTAACAATAAAAGGCAGTGGCCTCAGCCACAAGAGACGGTGGTGGTGCCGCCGCCACCGTACCCACTCATGTCAAAATAAAGCGGACTTGGGAGCAGCTTTGCTGGAGCTGAATCTTGTTGAAAGGTCTTGGCCGTGTATTTGACATTTATAGCTATCGATTTTCAGTGTTTATATGCAAACGTTTGATATTCCAGCTCTGAGAACTAAATGCAATTTTAATGTACGATCTTTGCGGCGACGTAATAAAGAAGGAGCTTTTAAAGAACTTAAATTAATAAATCTTTAAATATTAATAATAATAAGTAAATCGAGATGTATTCGCATCACCTTAAAAAGATTTATTGCGCGGTGAAATAGCTAAGGACATTTAGTGGGAGAGTAAACGGTCTAACAAAATTGGATGACTTCCCCTTATTTCGGTATTAATAAATGAGCTTGGTGCGTGAGTATTGAACGAATGCTGTCTAGTTGTTGGAACGAACAGAAAGGCAATATGGTAATTTACATCATTAAAGGCATAAACTTCCTTCAGTAGGACTTATCTAGACTTTGTTCCGAGAAAGTTTGTTAGCAGAGCTTCACTTAGGGTTAGAACGACTCCAATCTAATTTAAATGCCGACGTAAGTTGGTAGTGTTGGTTGCATTTTAGGAATAACAAACTTTATAGAAATATTTGATAATGCTTCATTTCTCATATACAAAAATTTAAATTCCATTCAGAGGAAAATATGAGATATAAAAATTACATAAATTGTGAATATTTCTAATACATGATTATTAATATGTGCTCTTGTTTTTCAGCATGGGAACGTCGCGACGTCAAGTGAAACCAGTGTGGGTACACAACCTGGTGGTAGTGTTACGTCGCGGACGGCGTCCGAAACGCCCCAAGTGCCCACTTCGTCAGGCAGTCACCACACCGGAGCTAAATTCCGGCATGGATTACTGCAATTGATGATCCACACCATAGACCCACTTCACGATGGTCAGTATGAAGGTACCACTACTAAACTTTCACTTTCGGTGTGTAGGAAACAATTCATCATATTAGTAATATTTTAGTAGTTAGCATAATTGCAGCATGAACTATTAATACGACAAAATATAATATAGTAGATGTTTTACAGAAAGCGTTGTGAAGTAGTAGTTGCTAAAGTAATTTTAGAAAGTAGCAAAAATACGTTTTATTTGAAGATTGTTTTAGTTTTAGTTCCCTTAAACTTTAAGGAACGATGCAAAGGAAAATGAGGCGCACATTATTGCATATCAAAGTCAACTTCAAAGTTTAAGGGCGCAACCCCATGTTTTATAAAGTTCTTTACATATGACAACTACGTGACCTTTTTACGAAGCAGCTGGGTAATACCATACTCTTATCGTATTTCCAATAATACAGTGTAGTTACATGTGACACTAGGATGCCATCTCGCGGTCGAATTTCTCAAATATTTACCATGTAACGTTATCTGTAAGTGGTGTTGATGTTAGACCTCCCTGCGCGCCCGCACCTTGTCCCCTCCTTAAACTATTAGCGACGCGTTTGCGTTCGTTTTGCTCTTCTAGGTCTGTGACTGCCACTATTTCATTTGCTTTACAGATATCGACCTCGGCAATGGGAATCGATGGGACATTTCCTCATTGATTGCCTTGTTGTAGGGCAAGTTCGTGTCTTTAGTCTGAGCGTAAGCGAAGAACAACATCGATTGTATCGGGAAATGTCGTTTTGGATACGGTTATTTTCAGAACTGTCAGACTGCTCTAATAACTAAAGAACAAGGTCGCGACTTTCAGACGTGTAATTAATTACGAACCATATCGGCGTACCCTTCTTTCGAAATTAATATAAATAAAGTAATTTAACTTTTGATTAACTACTTTTATTTGCTTTTGATAAATGGTGTACGTAATTTTGATAATGCTGCTACACGTTCTACTGTTTGTTTGGGATCTTGAACTATTAATTTACGTTTGACATACTAAAGCAAATTTTCAGACAACTCACTGCTTTTTTATGTCGTTTCAAAAATTATCTAGCCTTTGCTAGTTTTTGGTACCGTAGATTTCCTTTAGTTATTCTGTAGTATTTTGTGGATAATATTTTCTAAAACTGAAGAATTATTTTTTTATCATAATATACCTTCATGTCTATCATATTTCCTTCAACAAATCTTCTAAATTGGTATTAGATTTTCTATTCATACTCTTAAAATTTGAGAAAATTTGTATATTGTGGCTGTCGGACAATCGAGGAAACAGTCATTGTTAGTTATAAACTTGAACGAGAAGAAAACTGTATTGCGTAGGCACCCCTTAAGTAAATCATACGAAAAAATTTATCCAATTTATTCTTCCTTTAGAGTCTTTGCTTATATTCTTTGTTCGTACAAAAATAAATTGTATGGAAGTTCATTGGTGTCAACAGACCTTACAAGCTACGATCACGAGGCCTATTCTTACCACAAAAGTAATTTATCTTCAAATTTTTCTAATAATAATTCCAGACTAGATTTTATCTGCTTTTTTTCAGGTAAAGTGATTATTCCATATATTACTATAATATAATATCAAGCTTAATGCAGAATTGATAAGAAAGAAAAATCCCCTCGCCAACTTTTAATAACAAAAAGAAACTTTTATTTTGTTAGGAATTCCAGATGGTTTAGTACGTATTAGAAAGAATTTTTAAATCCGGCGGAGCTAGCCAGCTGCATGTTTCATTCCGAATAGAAAAGTTTGCATTTACATATAAATGTATTTACCTGCTGTAAAGTGTATTTCGATTTAAAAATACGGGAAACCAATTTTTCCAGGGCAAGACCGAACAAAGAAACAGTCAGCCGCCGTCCGTTGTTGTTCGGTTTGGTTACTTTTGCTCGGCCAACGACGACCTAAAGGCCTTAACTTCACTGGCTGCGTTCCAGAACTCATTTACTTTTATCCTCGGCATAAATCATTAAACAAGTGAAACGTGAACTACTTACTGCCGACTTTGCCGTACGGAAACACGACACTGCAACATTGCACAAAATAATCGAGGAGAGTGGCGAAAAGCAAACACTGACGGTTAGGTTTGGGGTTAAATCTTTTACGATAGGCTGGAACATTATTAAAAAATATAGCAATGTAGTTTTGCGACCTCCCTATTACGTTTTACCTTATTGAGATTACGTCATAACTACAACCGATAAATTCATTTGTAAAATAAACTTTGAGCTAATGTATTAACAGTTTATATAATTTACTCATCTAGGAACCTTTAAATAACACAATTTAATTAACCAACATTTCGTCCACTGTTATTCATCCAACTTGCAACTTACACTACCAGGTAGTTAAAGTTTTTAATTGAATTCCATTATATCTCTACATAATCTGTATAATACAACAAATGGCTGACGAACATCGTACGTCTCGCACACGTTGCTCTACTTCGCAGCCCAATTAAAACTTATATCAGGTGCATTTGAGAGTTTGAGGGTGTCTTTTATAAAATATACACGCGCACCGTAAATTTGCAACCTGTTAACGAGATGTGTGACAGTCAATTGAATGCTCCGGACATATCATGTAATAAACAAACTGCTATATCGTGTGGTATCATATACGTCAAGCTCTTGCACAGGGGCTTTGATAGTTTCGCCACGTTTACAAATTAATATAAATATTGGATGATATCTATTAGCGCAAAGTAAGCATACATAAATGATGTTTAATGGCTATACATTTTTTTGGTAAAATTTCATAATATGTTTTAAAGAGTATTATTTTATTATTTGGCAGAGGGTGGTATCTTTCGTCGAGGTCCCTGCATTTTGGCCTTGGGCCTATTGGGCTCCCTAAGGCTCTTATTCCCAAACCCTGTTAGTCTTAGGAAAGCCAGTACATTCTTACTTCTACGCCTTCTAATGTCAATAGGCCTCGCAGTGCTCTACGATTTAGCGCCGCCTTCTCCTCTTCCAACATCCCCTGCACGTTGGATCCTGTTCAACGCCAATGTTATTCAAGTGCATCCGCATGGCCAGTAATTAACCCTGTTAGCACTCTGACGCCTTTCCTTCCCAACGCCAGGATGGTCTTTCGCTGCAGGGATGTTCCAAGAACGCTTTATTGTGTCTCAGGCCCACCACCCTCTTCCATAGGTGTTGTTCTCTTCCCAAGTGATTTTGTAACTTCTACTTGGCTATCTATAGCGATATCCCGCACGCTGGCTCGGCACTTTAAATGGCTGCTTTGCCTCCCTTGGGTGTCGGCCTTTTGGTTTCCTCTAATTCCCAGGTGCCCAGAGTACTTTTACTCTGTTTTTAATCGCCAGTGAGTTGAGCGCCCTTTGGCAGTCCAAGACTATGCCTGAGATCACCTCCGTCCTACTCAGCGCCAGCACAGCCGCTTTGCTGTCTGTGACGATCGAGATTCGCTTATATAAGCCCTCTTCTCTAACCAGTGCGCTGCTGATTCGATGACCAACTGCTTCGCCTATAATACAGTGGGCCGGGAACTGAGACTGTAAAGATGGCTAGCTCGCCAGACGGAAGAATCTCAATGCCCTGACATTCATCCGTCTTCGGTATCTGGATCTTAAAGAGTTTTGTGAAAATAAATTTACTACCACTTATCATTATTTCCCAAACAAAAAATGCAAGTATAATAGGAGTAAAATGGGACGGACTTACCGCTGTATTAATAAATTTTATAAAGGGGCACTCGCACGTGGTTCACGTAACGATAGCACATTCGGTAATGAAGTAAAACCTTGACGTATTCTATATTGCCTTCAAGATGATGTTTATGTAAGCAAAATGGAATGTATATAATAGGCTTAAGTTCTGCAATGAATTCATTTCCTGTTTTCCCTGCCCTTTCCTCGTTGCCTTTCCTTTCCCCCTACCTTTATTTCTTTTTAATTGCTGCCCTGCCTAAAATCTAATTTTGGTTTCTTCTTCAGCACATTTTTCTCTTCAAGCATTGCTTTGCACGAAGAAGTGGTTAGGATCTCTGACTTCTGATATCTACCGTTTCACTTTTTTATAGTAGAAGCTACTTTTGGAGAAGGAAGTATTCTCTTTGAAGATATCATGCACGAAATAGATGTTCTAAACTAAAGCAATCCATATGGGATACAGTACGCTCTTCTTCAATCCGTGATACTCTTATCTCTGTGTTTACTTCTTCCTCATTAATAACATCTTTTCTAATGTCACAGCGCTTTTATAATTGCCATTTGCATCTGTATCGCATTCCTTTTCGGTAATGCAGTTTATTTCGAGAGTTATAGCTTTTTCGATAACTTCATCTTTCTCAACAGGCACAGCGGCTGTTCACAGACTTCCAACACTGCAGCATAGTCGCAATTTATGACTGAATTTTCTGCTGTATCTGTGTCGACATTTTCAGAGACTGGTGCGTTTTCATAAACAAAGGCCGGAGCAAAATCAGTGAACAAATTTCGGTCGTATGGGAAAATTCCAGTTTGGCATCCAAATTGGCATTTTGCACGGTGGCACTTTTTTCATAAGTATTGCAAACCAATCTGGCAATATCGAACTGGGTCACTCTTCTCCCAGGACGATTTTTTCGGAAGATATCGATAATTCATTCGAAAGCCACTTTAAATGACTGATAGATTGATTTGTCTAATGGTTGCAGCTTATGGCATCTATGTGGAGGAATGCTAACCATGATTTTCTCGTGATAAGTTTAAAGCATGCATATTTTGATGGGTGCTGTGGTTGTCTAAAAACAATGATACTGGTCAGTCTGCAACTGGTGTTGTTTTCTGGGTAAATATTTGCAGCCAATTGTTAAATACATTACCCAGTCAGAATCAGAACACCAGACTTGAGAGTCATTTGGAAAACCGTCCAAAAGGCGTTCATTCATCCTCTTTCTTTGTCCAAATATGAAAGATTGTGTAATGAAGTGGCTCGTAGAACTGCAAGCATAGATTGCTGTAGTAATTTACCACTTCTCTATCACTATCCCATAGGATATCATAAAAGCATTCTACCTGAGTGCGATTAAAAGCAGAGCAGCGAGCTAAAATGTTGGTTTTGGCATTCGGTATGTTAGTAGCTGTCCATTTACAAGGTTAATCATTGTTTTAATGAAATTTGATTTTGTACTTCCTTGTAAAAAAAATTAAAAACCTTAAAAATAACATAATTGGTTGTTCGTTCAAATAAATTAAATATATAAATTCTAAACTAACTTGCAGGTCAATTCAATAGTTCAATGCATATAAGTAAAGACTATCAACATTTCACAAATTTTCCTTACAAACAACATTAAAATTACTTTCGTTAGATATAAAATTCATTATATTAGTTGGTTTATTGACAGTTTGGTAGATCTCTTCTTTATCATCAGGTGTACCGTATTTCTTTTTTGATTAATCAATTTCCTTACTTTCCAGAACACTTGATTTCATTCTTTTGGGTTCGTTGTACATTAATTTCGTTATTTTCTTCATCCATGCTGTGTCCATTTGCGTGCATGTGACTACCAAAGTCTTTTTTGTGGTCTTTTATTCTCTGTTCCAACATTCTTCCCGTTTCTCTCACATAATTTGCTTCACAGTCCTTGCAAAACAACATGCCCAGTGTAATATGTCCATCCAAGATGGACATATTACACTGGGCATATATAGAAAAACCACCACCACAGATATAATTATACCAGCAGACTCGTTCCACAGTGAATCGCAAAAATCAGCAGCTTTTAATTCACATATACATTAATGTGTTCACTCCCCCAAGAGAAAGAAGAATTTGAGAAGGAAAGAAATACATTGAAACAGATAGCTTATAACAACGCTTATAATACAACAATAATAGATAAAATGATAAAAAAAGAAACAAAAACCACTCAAAAATGGGAAGAATGATAGACAAGAGGGTGAGCCAGGGGAAGAAAGAAAAGAATATATAAACCTAATATCCTAAAACGTATAATGAAAACTTACAACATTACTTTAACATTTAAGACAAAGAATACAATATACAGTCAATTGAACAATGAAAAGGAGAACGGATAAATTGAAGAAAAGTGGAATGTATCAGTTGTTTTGCAAGGACTGTGAAGCTAATTATGTGGGAGAAACGGGAAGAACGTTGGAAAAAAGAATAAAGAACAAAATATGTTCAGTTTTTGGTAGACACATGCATGCAAATGAACACAGCATGGGTGAAGAAAAAACGAAACTAATGTACAACGAACCCAAAGGAATGAAATTAACAATACTGGAAAGTATGGAAATCGATAATTCAAAAAAGAAATACGGTAACATGTGCCTAAACGAACACACAAAACACATTCAAACCGCTTAACAACTAATATAACCAACAACTAATATAACGGATTTAATAACTAACGAAAGTAATTTTAATTTTATAAGTTTAGAATTTATATAATATATTTAATTTATTTCAACCAACCAATTAATATAACGAATTTAATATCTAACGAAAGTAATTTTAATTTTATAAGTTTAGAATTTATATAATATATTTTATTTATTTGAACAAACTTACTCTCTCTACCAAGTTCTCGGGAGAAACGACTACTTTGGCCAGTTTCTACTTCCACGGCACATACGAATGCCAGGCTGGTTCTCATCAGAGTGTACAAATGTGGTGTCAGCTGTTTAATGCCTGCTGCAATACGGCTGGTAATATACCATCCATCCCGGGAGACAAGGTCAAATCCAAGGATCGCTCACTAAAGTTTTGCTGCCAATTCTCGCCACCCCATCTGTTACTGCATACTCTTACTATTGGCCTCCAAAACTGATGATCTCGGGAAGTGCGTCCGAAGCAACAGCTCCAATGTATCCTTCCCAACATGGATGCTGTCTGTTTTTTCAGGGATCCCCCATCGAGGTTTTGTAGGTAGTCAGTTTTGCGAGCCCATCGTTCCACCACGGAACTTTACGCGAGGTTCTCTTCGTTCTCAAGAGGCAACTGCTCTCGTATGCAGTCAAATTTATCGCACGAACGGACTTATTCAAGGTTTCGAGCCTCGCTGGATCTCTCACCTTTGTTCATTGGTTGGTTCATTCCCAATGTTGGCAACCCATAGATTATTAGACATTAAATATTCTTGGAGTGACTCAATTCACTTCACTTCATTACGGGCTAGTATGCAGGCTGTTGATTGCTCACAGGTCGGATCGCAAATGATCCATCCCTCAGGGCAGGCCCCGAAGGTAGTTCTAGAGTGATGCAGATGTATTTGTATGAATTTCATACCTGTCTGACTGAAGTTCCTGAGATGTTGTGGTTCTTCCGTCTCCTTGGTCCATCACGACAACTAGCTGCTGTCCCTTGCGACCCACCCTTCTGTCGACCACGTTCGAGTCAGTGGTCTCGACCGGGTTCTGCTTCCCGATTCTTTTCAGGATTCTGTCTGGTTCCTCCTTGGGTTCCCACACCTACACTAGGACCAGCGTCGGGAGGTTCTTGGCTTCTAAAAAGTGAAGCATGATTGCTCCAGCTAGGCCGATGTGAGCTTTAACATCTTACATTTATATTGGCATTAGAATATGTTCTATGGATAGTGTGACGGGCGAAGTAGTGCTGCTGAATAAATTTATTGAATAATTGGTAATTATTCAAAAATAAAAGTCGATCTGTGTTGTGACATTGCAGTATAGTGTTGGTGAATGATGACCTACCAAAAAATGCCGGTAACATGAGGGAATTGTTTAGAAGTCTTCGAAATATTCACGGCAAATTTCCAAAAGAAAGAAGCAGTAGAGATAATAACCAGTGCCGTGGGAGAGATAATGAACAGTGAATTTACTAGGGCTTGTGCTTGAACTTGCAGAGATAAAAAATCTGTTAGCAGAATTCAAACAGATAGAGATGATCTGGTGAGTGGTGTCAGGGAGGAAAATGAAAAACATAATTCACTTAAACAACAAAGAGTGATCTTGAGGTTCTTAGGAGAAGGCTTGGGGTTCGCATTTCTGAGAGTGATATAGAGCATTGCGACAGAACTGGTAGCAATGAGGGCCAGAGGAGGAGCATTTTCATGAAGTTCTCATCTCCTTATAAGGCAAGGGACATGGTGACATTTAATGTCAGGTATGTTTTTGGCTATGTTTACAGGTC
>JAUIMW010001118.1:0-13645 GCA_033557785.1 Enochrus cinctus
TGTACTGGTACTTTAATGCGGTTATGGTCACCCTTAACTTTCGAGAACATTTGGAGGCGTGATTTTTTAAGTGAGAAGAAAAGTCCTTCTTATAATGAATAGAGTATAAATGCACTGGTTTGTAGGAACATCCGATATGGTCAAGGTTTAAGCATCAATGACTCAAAGGTATATCGTATACAGTTTGTATTGTGACACAGATATTTACTTTTATAGTAAATAGGGTCGTAAATTTTAAAAAGCTTGGATACTATTAGTTATTTTCAGAGGTTCTCAAAAGGTTTTTGTTACATTATTTTTTAATTTGAAAAAAATTATCTTCATTATTTGATCTACACGATATGAGCTCAATTTGTTTATTTTATGAAGAAATACGCGTTGGCGGAGTTTGTCGCCATCGAAGGTAATCACCCTGTATAAAAGAAAGAATGCATGTCTAACAGAAAAAATATGCTCGCAGTGTTCTAGAGTCTTCTGGAGACCTCTCTAGATGCCTTCGTTGAAATTAATATAAAAGTTTCCAATCCTAATGAAAAGACTTTTAATGGGAGGTTTCGATCTCCGCCTCTCTCTAGTTCATATCTGCCAAATTACATATAAAAATATAGGCAAATTTCACGACGCGGCAGCAGCGTGGTGTTGTTTATGCCATCATTATCCCATCGATCAGTTCTTTTATAGCGAAACTATATTGATTCCGTGTTGAATTCCATAACAAGAGGATCCACAGATTTCCGTTTACAGCTTTCCAACGTGGTCTGAATGCTAAGTGTAACAGTCTCACGCGTCCTTACGGGAAAACATTGCGACCTACACATCTCACTGTTTCCCAGTAAGGAGCGCGATAACGCCCCGAAAAAAAAACCCTTTTCATATTTTTCATTCGAAAACATTTTTTGTAATTATGTATCTCTTAACGCATTGTCAACTCCGCGTAAAGATAGAAGGGTCCCAGAGAATTTTATATGTGATTTATTATGTTATTTATAAGAGTATGCAAATTTGGAGTGTGAATCGGTGTGCATGCTTTTTGAGTTAGCATAGCGGAGCATTTTCGCATATTTACAGTTTATTAAAGGAAATAATGCGATGCTAATTGAAAGTTAGTAGATTTACATTGTGCGGTAATAAATCGTCTTCGAAGTATGGGCTTATTGTTTGTCCCGCCTTGTTGTCGGTCATTAGCGACGTGCTTATACCGGAGTGTAAATCAATCGAACCGTGGTCCGGCTATGTGTAATTAGGACTTAGCGTACTTCTATTTATTTTCCGTATAAGATGCTGCCCGCTTAAGTTGTTTACAATGTGCCGGAGTAATGCTTTGGATGAAAGTCGTTTCCAAGAAACCCGACTTTTTATAAACCCAAGACAAGCAAACGCAATGTTACTTCAGCTTCCTTTTTTATTTTTCGTTTTGTGTTCTATCGGTTTGCAAGTTTACTCCTTCAGAGTTAAAACAAAAGCAAATACTCTGGTGTAGCTTTTCAAATAAAGTCATTTATCTTACTGTGTACTTTTATTATTTTGATGAATTTTTGAAATTTTCTCACACACAACGCGACATTGTAACAAAGAATCCGAGCTGCATCGGAGAAGTCGACATAGACTCAAATATTGCTTAAAATATCAATATTAATGTCTCCAATAAACAGCCCTCGCACATAAATTTTAGTCAAATAAACGAAGAGAAAAACAGTAAAAGATGGACTGTTTTTGGCTTTAAATATATTTGATAAGATCAAACATGTAACAAAGTGCATTTATAGGGGGGTGAAATGTGCTCCAACGTCACCAAAACCGAATATATTTTTTAATGAGGACGCCTCGCGATGCCCCCAGCCACAGTATAATTTTCCCATTTTTTTATTTTATTTAAGAAAATATATACATTTGTATATAAGGTGTGTATACCCTCATTATATATTCATATCATGGAAGCAATATTTTTAAAAGAAAAGCTAACGTTATTTTCCTGTAAAAAATGTCATAATCATACTATCATCCCCTAATTTAGGCGCTCTCCCCTTGTTCTGATATCGTCCCTCCTAATCCATGTGAAACAGCCATCGTCGTCGCGTAAAATTTTATACTTCTTCTGCTTTTAATTAATATTGCGACCTTTCAGTTTATTTTTAATCAACTACCCAACGCATAGAATTGCAAATACATTAAAAATTATAGAATTGATTTTTACCTTTGCGTTAACCAAAAACCAGAGTGAATTTATTGGCTATATTAATATGGAAACGCCAAAAAAGTTTCGATTAAATTCACCAACTGCATCTGCGAAATTAGCATGCCGAATATTATTAGCAGCATCAACTTTTGTGGACATCGCCCTGAAAAATATTAATTCCGGGCCCGAAATTATTTAATTCTTTCTGTGAGTGTAGAGATCCGAAACATTAGCATAAAGGGGGATAAATTTTTACGGGCTTACAACCAAATATTTCAAATGTTATATGGATATGGAATAAATAACTGTCGGCAAACTGAGGCAAAAGACAAAGAGCGCCAAGAGAAAACAGAGGAGCATAAATAACGTCGTGTGTTGTCACTGGGGGATGCCTCTGTCCACTTTACACTTCCTTTGGATCTCATTATTGTATTTTGTTTGGTTTTCATTACACTCCATTTATATACTAAGTCGTCATCCACCACTCCGTTTCATCCTTCAAGATCGATGCATTCTGTCGTTAGCGTTATTTTGGGACTCGCTTGAACAGCAGTTCCCAAAATTTATTGCTGATGGGGACTTCCCTGGTCTGTATACGTCGTGTCTCTACTGGAAGCTAGTTCCTGTGTGTCATCGAACATTAGGAGTGCTCCAACTCCTCTGAACTATTATTATTATTAATATTTTGCAGTTTATGCATTTTCTGTCTTGTCTTCCATTTCAGTAGCCTTTCCAGATGTTTTTTTTAATATTATAACTATCCAAAGCATTCTTTAAAATATGACAAAGGATGTCGCTTAACGAAGGTGATTATATTCGGAAAAATCTGATGAGGAAAGAGGTGTTCATTCTTGACTTTGACCGCAGGTTGTTTATAAATCCAATGACTTTATTCATGCAGTATTCAATATACTGGTTAACTTGAATTGCCCTCTGTGTGTCCAAATGGATACTTTACAGATCACAGGCCGACAAAACAGTAAGACCGGAGTTTTTAGGGAAGACCGTTGTGCCAAACCTTGTCAAAAGCGCGCTGGATGTCGAGGAAAATGGCAAGAGAACAGTGGTGTTTGTCGTTTCAGCCAGTGAATTGAAGAGGACGAGAGTTGCGTCTGTAGTTCCTCTGCTGGCTCTGAATCCAAACTGGGTTGGAAGGAGGATGTTTTGCTCTTCGCAGGCCATAGGAGGTCAGGTTCAGGGAGGTGTCGTAGAGCTACTCTCTTGATTTTGTTTTAATGAAATTCGGTTTTGTACTTCCTTGTAAAATATTGTAGTGTGTTCCTAAGTGGGTTCGTATTTCCTTGCAAGAGTTTGTAAAGCGGTTTTAATGTAAATTCCATGTGTTCGTTTAGGAACATGTTTCCGTATTTCTTTTTTGATTTATCGATTTCCATTCTCTCCGGTATTGTTAATTTCATACCTTTGGGTTCGTTGTATAGTAGTTTCGTTTTTTCTTCATCCATGCTGTGTCCATTTGCATGTATGTGTCTACCCAAAGCTGAAAAATTTTGTCTTTTTTGTGCTCTTTTATTGTTTGTTCCAATGTTCTTCCCGTTTCTCCCACACAATTAGCATCACAGTCTTTGTAAAACAACTATATACCTTTTCTAGAATATTACGTGTTTTAGAATGTCATGTTTACCCGAAAATATTCTGTTTTCTATGTTATACATAAAAATGTTGGCTAGCCGGGGCGAGCTGCAGATATGACGTTGTGTATTGTGTTTGTGATGTGTTCAATGTTAAGTTAACGCTATCTGTAGTGTTGATGTCGTGTTCGTTAGGGGTGTTGTTGGAGATGTGCGTTTGGAATTCTTGCCAGTTTGCATGTTTCCAGCTAGGAGTAGTGATGTTCCTGTTGTGTGTGAGACGAAGGGTTCCACTGTGTGAGTGGACCAGAAGCGGCAGGTGGTCAGAGGTGAGGTTGTCTGGCGTTAAAGTCGCCCATGAGGATGACATTGTTGATGGATGTGTATTCGAGAGAGTATAGGGCAATATTTGATATTATTTCAAATGTGTATGTATGGCTGCCACAAATTATAATAGAAAACAACGAAATTGATTTCTTAGTCAGTCTACCTGTTCTTTGTCTCTTGTACTACACAGTGGCACATAATTTCTAACAGTAAAATTAGTCAGAATTTAGAATAAAACAGCATGGATGCAACACAACAAATCCTTATCTTCTAAGCACAAGCCTTTGTTTAAGCTACGCACGGTATTATTACGCAGAACTCATTTCGTGTCCAGGATACCTTCGCAGGCACTTACACTATTATTGCTAAGAAATAACTGAACCCATCAATTTGCAGAGTTATGTACATTAATTATTTAATTAGATAGTTTATATGTTTCTTACATCTTGAAGTTTTTATGACCAATACTATATCCGCCATCTATCCAAATCCATCTATTTCCAAAAGATGGAAGTGGATTGTTCTTGAACTACGGTCTCCACCCATGGAGTAGTTTTGTTGAACCACTTTACTTCGAACCAGATCTCTGAGTTATTTTTAGGATATGTTAAGGTTCATTCGGAAATCATCTTGTTGTCCATCTTTACGTTATAATTGGCAGATAAATCTTCTTTCGTTGAGATGGATCACATTGACAGGTATCTATATAGCAAAATATTGGATAACTTCAACGTTCGTCGTTATGATCACTGGCGAGACATCTACGACCTGCCCTGAATATTACTTTTTTGAGTTTATTTTGGCTGGCTGATACATCACTAGTCCAACTGAAAACAAAAGGAGCGAACACGATTTAGAATTCTCAATAAGCAAACTTAAATAGCCTTATTGACCATTTGGAGACCGTGGCCGTGATAGGGAGACCCTCGAAATAAAAAAAAACCAAAGCCAGGGAAGTGCAATCAAGTTATCAAGATACAGACAGCCCTGCAGTAAAGCACCCTCATTTCTCAAAACAGCTACAATAGTGGCTCAAGTTGATTATCGGAACTTTTCTCCATTCACACTCGACGTCAAATAAAGTAGATGACCTATCGAGCGGCCGACTAAGCTCTTATTTACAATTTCAAATGGGCGACAAAATCGAGCGGTCAGCGATAGGGTGGAAATCCAGTGGGAAGCGTGACTGAGAATGTTATGTGATGCCAAATGCACCTAACGATCTCCTCGACTCCAAATGTATCGCATTGTTTATGCTGTTAGAACTACGCTCCTGCGATATTAGTGTCACTTCTTGGGCCGGATTGTGTTATATATAATGGCACAAAGAGTAAATCATTTGATTTGTCAGCTTCCTTAGTTATAACGTCATACGGCACGCGGAGAGTGGGAGTATTGATTAGGAAAGGGTAAGAAGCCCATTGCCTCAAGGAGGCAATCTCTGGCTGCCTCATTTGTTTGTCATGAATAATATATACTTAACTGGTTAAACGACCCCTTCTGATATTAACTGCATTTCTGGATATTACTAACAATTCGTAATTGGTGTCGCTTGTTTAGTATCGTGTCGGAAAGCGACCATCAAAACTTAATTTAAATTTGTAGCAAAACCAACTCCTTCATCTAATTAATTTACGTAACCTTTTGTTATTCACCTCTTAAATATGATTAATGGATGTTGTATTCAATTTTTGTTTCTGTATTTGCGCGATTCTTTTATTTGGCTGTTCCTTTTGTTTGAGTGTTTTATTGGTGTATTGGCGTGGGTGATTTCAGGCTTTGAAAGGAGAAGGCGATTGGTGCCATACTTCTGTGATTTTTTTTCTGATCACTATTAAAGAGTTGTATATGCCTAATTATATATCACGAGGTACAAATAAATCGCGTAGCGAGGGTTAACCCGAGTTGGGGAAATGAACGTGCTAATTAAAATGTAAACGCTGGACGCAAAAATGAATAAAATTAGATTACCAAAAAAAACTGAGTTATATGCCTGTATCATATAGTCCGTAAGAGGGTCAGTTTCAGGTCCGCAAGTATCACGATACGGACCGGTACGGTACGACAATATAATATACTGAGCTTCGCATAAAGCAGCCGCGCGTAGAAGATAACTCGGACCTATTATCCAGATTATCCTTTAAACGGAATAAATGACCGCGAGGGATCGGGACTATACGTCTGCACCTTATCAGTTTCCTTTCGATGTTTTATATACAGGATTTGGATTTCGGTGGGAAGTTGGTCGGCCGGGTCTGCTGCCTCAGGATTATAAAAAATGCGTGTCGCGGGTCGTAATTACGCACCCACTCACCCCTGACTGCCATAACAGTATCCTAGGATCGCAGCGTAAGTATCGCGATATGTAAGTGTGTATGAGGCTACTATATTTAACAGCCGTAAAAAGGAGCTTCGAGCTAAGGATTGCAAATGCTTCTCGGGGAGTTTATTCCGGAATGGACGAGTGTCCTGAGACCGATAAAATCAAGCTAGGTGTTCTTGCCGTTGGGATTTCGCCGACCGTTGCTGTTTTTTACACGCTCTTAACACAACCGAGATATCTGGCCGCAGCCGCTCTTCTGCCTCCACATATTGTCCGTCCACCCGAAAAAATAATCAGCTCAATTGTATTTCCTTTTATTTCTTTCAGGATGATGGCATTATGGACCAGGAAGTAGACGGTGATGTTGCCATCAATTTATCTACGTCGCAGCGTCCCTCCGCAGCTACTACACCCAACGATGGTGTCCACTTAGAAGACGTCGAACAGGTAACTTTTACTTGCTATATTTTTCCAATTAATTACACATCTAACTACGTTTAACTTTATTCAATCCAATAACGGTTTATGGGATCTGAAAAACCCACACCAATATATTACCTAAAAAGTCCTCGATATCCCCGGTTATCTTCATCTAAGCATCGGCAGTTTCGTCTTGTTTCCTTGAAAAGTTCAATTGATCGATAAATTAAGAGTCACCTGAAGTGCACCATAAATTTCGTTGAAAAGTATCCAGAGCCATGGAGACAAGAAAATAAAATTAGCTAGGAGAAAATAAAGACATTTTAGAGAAAGAAACGTAAAATAGACGTAATATAAATGTTTCTTGGAGAGATAGTATCGGCTAACATGACACATATTCCGAAATCCACCCTAAATGAATTCACCCTGCATCGCGACACCCCGACCGACGTTGATGGGCGGAAAGCGGCCGCGGACTTTACTGCAATTCTTGAGCTGTATTATTTCAAAGAATTTGCATCGCGAATTAGGATGGAGAATCGGGTAAATCTCGTAATTACGCCGATATATTTTATAAATGAAACGCGCGACGTCAATAAATTCCCTTCAAAGTTTCCTCTCCCCGGTTTTTCATCCTTCGTAATCCACTTTGAATGGAAAGTAAGCAAATAATTTTGAACACGTTGCATTTTTGACCCTTTCTGTTTTCTTTCGCATATTCCCTGTTCAATTTAAAGAAGTCATTTTCATATAAGACAGGACCGGCGGCGGCGGGACAGCAACGGACAGGCAGGGAACGGGAACAAATGTCGATGGTGGCGGCGGCGGCTTTGGATCGAGCGTAAGTTAGAAATGTGGCGATGTTGACGTTTTGCGATATAGCCGCATGCAAAGACTAAATTGAATTTGGGACTGGCCGGCCTGTTTGGATTCAAGGATGGTTGTTTAGTTTGCCGGAACAAAGAAAACAGCCATGTGTTTATTCTGCTTGAAATAGCAAGCCACTCCCAGGGCTGGCTCTCGGCGGCCGCGGCCGGTGTAAACACCTCGCCGAGGTATACTGAAGCTGAAGCTGAAGCCGCCGATACATCCATCCGGCTCTCTGCTTGCTTGCTTGTCTCTGCTCGCTTTTATTTTATCTGACTCTCGAACCGATTCTCTATACAACACAGACGCACTTCCAGACCAAATGCATCGGGATGTGTTTAATGAATAATGTAAACTTTTTCGGATGTGACATAAGATGGTGTTGTTCTGTTTATTTTTTCTTCATATGGAGGAGCCACCTTATGCGCGAAGGTGTAAATGGCGCTTTTCTTTCATATCTAATCAATGAATCATATAATATTGAAGATATGTGCCATCCAATCTTATAGATAGCAATAGAAGATAAACACATTCGCCCCTGCCACATCTTCTGTAGAAAATGAAACATTCAGCATGCAAGTGGCCCAAGGAACACTTTCGTGACTAATAGAAAAAGATCAGTCAGCTTTTGGGTAGGAATATCCTCTCAACATCAAAAAACAGATGGTTATGTTTTATTTATAAAAAGCATAGTACCTAAGCTTATTGAGGAAGAGCACGGAATAGGGCACCGACAAATTCTTCACAATTAAGTTGTATGGCTCATGGCTACACTCCACACTATTTCTATTGTCGACAGTTCAAGAACAAACATCCGAGCAAAGAGATAATTGGCAAAAATATGTTAGTTTTTAAAAACTCGACTAGGACGCTTTATGTTATGACGAAACCAGACTTGTGATCCAAAAGTAACGGAAACGTTCTGGCTTTGCGATAAAATTGGATTTATGGAAGTATAACGAAAGTCAGTTAGAAGTTTCTGTTTTTAATTTAAGCCCCGGCGACAGCTAAAAGTCGAAGGAAGTTCACAGAATTCACATTAAATTATATTTAAAAACCGCTTTTTAATTTCGACGTTAAGAAGTGGAGGTGCAAAGCGAACAGAAGGCACCTGGCATTTGTTAAAAGTCCTTAATTAAAGTACGCCTGAAAACAAAGAATGCAAAATTAGCTTCATTTCTAATTATACCGGCACAAATATCTTAATTTCGAACTGCGAAAAACTTTATCGAACACATCTATCAAGCGGAAAGGCTGCTCCGCCTTAAATTATAGTGGCGGAAAGGAAGTCGAACGCCAATGTACAATCTCCGCAATCATACACCGCATCTAAACACGAAGTGTCTCACTTTATATTGGAGACATCTGGTCCAAACTCTTTCAATTAAGATGAAAAATCCGAGTGCATTAGTAACGTCAGAGGGATCGGTGGGACGGAGGGATCCACTCGAAACTCGCGGGATAACTGGAAAGGGGCGGCCAGCCCGCAGGTCTTGATTAGAAAGGACAGCGCTCTGTCCTCCCCGATTTTCTCCGACACCCTCTTTCTATACAGATTTTTAATATTTCGAAACGTAAGATTTATCTATCACCATCTACAGTTGCTATTGTTTGCTTTAATTTTCCATTCTCTATACATCGACTACCTTTTTTTTGAAATTCTACCATACGAGAGTCAAAATTCCAAAAATAAGTCTTCTAATTGGAACAGAAGAATAAAAGGAAGTAAAAGGGCATTACTGACAAGGTTGCTTTTCCTCCATCACGTCGCGTCTATTAATAACGCTGTAATATGAGAATTTTATTTATCCATAAATAATAAATCGAAAATTTCGATGAAAAGGAATATCGCTTGGTCCGGGGGATAACAAATTACGTAGCGTATGAGCGTCCGGGGGAGTGGAGGCGGCAGCGAAGGGCTTTATAAAATCCATATCGGTATTAGCAATTTTTTCCTTATCGACGAGAATCTCTTGTCATTCAGTATTCGCGATGATGGCTTTTCTCACTACACATGATGCGCTTCGATCATATATTTCGTAGGCATTAAGAAGTGACACTCTCGACGCGGTCATGCAGAAGGCTCCACATCTGGCGAGCGAGGGGAAGAGGAGTCTTCTACACGTCGCGAGCGCCGTCACCTCTCGTTTTCTAATATCCATACGTACTCTCTTTTGCTATTTTAAATTGATATCTATCTGATTTTTTTCTCCAAAGAATCGATCTCACGACGTTGACCATCGTGCTCAGCATTAGTCTGGTGTTTCACGTTACTAAGTAAATTTACTGGACCTTAATGGAAAAATAAATAAACAATAACCAATATTAAAGTTGTTTTGTTTACGGTGAACCCCAAGGCGATTTTAACGGCCAATACAAAAAGATAAACAGCAGCGGAAAACAAACGACCGCTCCGTCACCGTCCCTCCTGCATAACAACAAAGATGGAAAGTGACCCCTCCGGAAAACGTGTGTTTACACTAGTGTGAGATAGTTTCTGAGATCACATATGGCTCTCAGCTCTCTCCCTTTAATGTACTCCACGCACCCAATCAATGCAATATCGTAGACAAATCGACGTGGTCATTTGTGACATGTGTTCCTATATTACTTTTTCGTGAATTTTCCATTCATTACTTGCATCAGGTCGTTTTTCTTTATCGAGTGCCAACGACAAATGGTCACTGAAATCGTTAAGAAAAATATTGCTGTTGGGTAGCTTTTAATATAAAACGTTGAAAGTAACTTATAGTTAAATTTATTAGCCAACATGAAACTCTGGAAGAAATAGAATATGATGCAATTAATCCATCGAGGTCCAAATTGCCTAGACGTCATATAAATGTTCCTTGCCACAAGACATTTAATAAAGACATAAATTTGTAGATGTATTCGGAGCGATAGGATGACCATTGACCACATTTCGCCTCCCTCATATTTATTTATTTGTTTACGCTTTCCCTTGTTTACGTTTAGAGAGAAGCTGCGTTCCGATCACCCCTCGTTGACGATAAAGTCCCCGTCCATCCAGTATTATTAAGCGTAGAAGCGGAGAGATGTGCATATTTGCACCAACACAGACGCTGCCAAATCTGCCCTGCTCACGTTGCTGAACGCTAAACTGATAATTTCTCCCTTGCTCCTAACTACATTTACATTTTCGTATGAAAATAACACCGTGTTGTTTCTGTACAGTTTTTTTTTGCAAAATTTTAGTTGAAGAATTCGAAGGACTTAAGTTATTCCATGCTTTTCCCAATTTATTTTGGAGACCAAAACTTTCAACACCTAAAAGGGTTTACATTAATAACAGAAAAAAACGCGTTTCTCTTGAATTTTAAGCAAAAATAATTCATTTTCCAGCAGAGCAAATCAAAAAAAAAATTGTAAAGCACACACTTGCATTTATTAATCCATCCAGTCTGACGGCCTCGAGTTACAGAGTAGTCCTGCGAGCGATATCTACATTCTTTTTTAGGGCAGCGATAAACGAATTAAGCTTTTGTTTAGGCGAGGCGAATTAAAATGGCGGGTTTCTCCTCCACCGTGGTTTATTTCTATAACAAAAAGACAATAAGAGCGACGACTGACAGCAGTATTTGTTTTACAGATGGATCTCGAAACCCAAACACAAACAAGCCGGGTAGAGCAGCGCGCGGTTAGGGAAATGTGGCTAATCCAGTTGTGAAAAATAAAAGCATCGCTGACTCATCTCGTCTGCCGGAGGACGCTTCTGATCCCAACCGCCGATGCTGATATTTATCGATAAATAAATAAACCCGCAGCCACCGATTTTCGCATTGCCACACTGGCCGTACGGATATGTTCTTATGTATTGTGGGAATTACAAACGTACATTTTCCTCCCAAAAAAGATTTGATGGTTTTGGCATTTGATTTTTTTTAAATACAGCTTTGATATAAACATTTTTAAAGACACATACATAAAAAACGTCTAAACGAACAGCAAATTAAATATTAAATTAAATTTAGGTATCCTGGAAATCGAGACATTATTACCCTTTATATTAAAAATGATGGAGGGTCTTCTATGTATTTTTCCAAAATAAACACGCTACCCCTTGCAACTTAACGCAATATTTACGAGAGACTTTTTCCTCTTTTGACGATTACAAATTTAATAACGATTTCAATGAACAAAAACGCTGCAATTTTAATTACTGAACGCTAATTTTCGGCCTTCTTCCTTTTGACCGACGCTACTGAGGACCGGACAGCTTCGGTTCTATTTAATTTTGTTTAGGGTAAACAACTCTTATGTAACTTTGGTACCTTTGACGGTGAACTGCAAGCAACTCCTAGAGCATAATCATTAAAATTAAAACGGTAATTATATTCAGCTATCCAATTTTTTTTCTGATAAACAATGTAAATGAAGAGCAATCTTCTTCAGCTTTTGTTATTATGTTGTTTCAAAAGTATATTTTTCTTCTATCACCTTTCTTGTGAATTGGGCATATGATAACCGCACTCCATGTTTCTGTAGTAGATCTCCCTCACATACGTACGCACTTTTTGCTTCAGTTTGACCACCCCAAGAAAGTGATCACTATTGGCATCTGCCCCTTTGTAGAATGTGCAATCATTTATATTTTTGGCGTGCTTTCCTTCTATGATATGAGATCACCTATTAGCAACTTTATATCATATCTTGGTATACCTTCTAGGACTTCATTTACCTTTTCGTAAAATTCGTTCTTCTGTTCAAGGTATTTTTCTTCCGAAGGGACATGTACATTTACAATACTTATTTTTCTGTATTTTTCTCTTATTCTTATGAAGTTCATTCCCTCTGGAATTGCCTTGAAATCTACCACCCTCTCTACTACACTGTTATTGACCATACAATTCACTCCAAATTACCTATATCTTCCTCCGCTCTTAAAAACATCTTACTTCATATTTTCTCTATTTCATTTCCCTTCTATTTAGACTCTTGCAGCCACACATGCAATATAGATATATGTTGTATGTGTCCATCGCAATAGTGAGGTTCTCTAGCGATTCCTCCTCATACGTTTCCCTCACATTCCAAGTTAGCCTCTTCAGGCCGTTTCCCATATTTTCCTTTATGTTTCATTGCCAAGTCCATCTCAATATATCCGTCCTTGGGTTTCTCCCTCAGTTTTTTCCTTTCTTGTTTAAAAATCATGACAGATTCACATATGAAAGAAGCTATTTTCTTGGTGATTTTTAATGTAAATTCTATTTTGTAGAAGAGTTTCATTATTTAAGGCCTATTTCTTAAAAAAAGATTATGATAATTAACTTTAATGATAATTAGGGATGACAGTATTTCTGCCTCTTCAGTAACCATTTCAGTTTAATGTTCAACATTGTCTTATTTACAAGACCAACAAATGCTTCATCTACGTTTTCTATTACAATTGAATGTTCGTCTACGTTTTGTATAGCATTTTTAAGAGGATGTTCTACGAAAAAAATATAATTATTTTCTTTTTTGTGCTGCACTTTTAAATTTTTATTTATACTTACCACCACGTGAAAGGTGGTGCTAGTAACTGAATACAAAAAATGTCTAATTGAATATAGTGGTTTTTTGATTTCTGGAATAGTACGTACATATTCATTCAAGTATTATCCAATTTCAATTTTTTGCCAGATTAACCAGTTAAAATGAATCCAATTTCCTCGCAACCTGCATATACAGGGTGATTACCTTCAATACCGACAAATTTCGCCCATGCGTATTTTTTCATAAAATAAACAAATTGAGCTCATATGGTGTAGGTCAAATATTGAAAATATTTTTTTTCTAAATTAACAAATAATGTAACCAAAACCTATTGAGAACCTCTGAAAATATCTAATAGTATTCAAGCTTATTAAAATTTACGACCCTCTTTACTATAAAAGTAAACATCTGTGTCACAATACAAACTGTTTACGTTATGCCTTTGAG
>JAUIMW010001119.1:0-13644 GCA_033557785.1 Enochrus cinctus
TTTGGCCATGGGGGGTCTGGGGTAACAGTTCATTTTGGAAAAGGGGTCACTTGTCCAAAATAGTTTGGGGATCCCTGGTTTAGGTGATCGATATGTCTTGCCTTATTTACTACATTTGATGTACAAGACGGTGCAAGTGTTGTTCTCCAATTCACCTTTTATTTTCTTTTGATACATTTTTCGTTTATTTGTACATGATACTTTTATTCCTGCACTTATCTAAGGAGCTATTTTTAGTTTTTGTTTAATTTTCTTTTTAGGAAATATTAAATTTATAATATTTTTAATGCTATAGTGGAAATGATTGTATGGCTGGATTGCATCTTCTTTTTGAAATAAAGAATCCCAGTTGTAACAGCTTAATTCCTCTCTGAAATATTGCAGCTTTTGATTGGTAAAGCATCGCTTTCAGGTATTACTGCACATATCTTTATGTTCTCTTGTTAGAGGTATAGTTACCAACTAGCCCATGTGATCCGATAGAGCAGATGAAAGAACATCTCCTTGCTTGTATTCATCTTCATTTGTATATATATTATCTATCAGAGTTGCTGAGGACTGTGTTATACGAGTAGCATTATAAATAGTTTGAAATAAATTGAAACTGTTCAATAAATCCTTAAAATACACAGCTTGCCTAACATTCTTCAACAAGTCCACATTGAAATCTTCACAGACCATGAGCACACTTTGCTTTATTGTATCTGATATTTCTCTGTATTCAAGGGAATCCCCCACAAAAATGCTTGTGCCCCCATGAAACATGATTTTAACTAATGTTCCGAAAAACACAAAACATGTGGTAGGCACTGGAAAGTATTAAAGTATATCTGAATTTCCAAAGTTTTGCTCCTGATACTTAGAATGTTTTGGTGAAAAATATATAGGTTTTTGCCTTTTGATACCTAAAATATGCCCCTGGGATGGATTTTTCAGCATGATAATGACCTTAAGCATATTGTTAAAATAATGAAAGAATGGCTGTTAATTAAAAAAGTAACAGAAATGAAATGGCCAGCACAAAGTCTGATATTAAACCCCATAGAGAATCTATTGAATGAAATAGATAAAAAAACACTGTAACATACTACTAGAAAATATAATTTCAAACAGGATTTATAAGAGGCAATACAAACAGTGTGGAACAATATATCACAAGAATATCTCAATAAATTTATGTCATCAATGCAAAGAAGATGCATGGAAGTAATAAAAAATAAAGGTTACGCTATAAAATATTAATAAATACAAAATTATTTTTGAATTATAAAAATGTTTCTTTACTTTTATCCACCTAAAAATATATTTTTTATTATTGCCTTTTTTTGTTTGATTTTTTCAAAATTTTCTACACAGTTTATTAATTAATGTAAATTTTTTATTGCTCACACAAAAAAAATTAATGCAGTTTTTAAAATGTTTCTTTAAATTTGGCCGATACTGTACATTAAACAATATTTTAGGTTAACAGCTATCTTATGGCTACTCCGGACCTGAAACGTCAAGAATTGTTTGTGGTTATGTACGCTTTAAATGTCACATTTTATTTAACAACACAATGGAAATGTCAGAACCACTAACTATCAACTTGAAACCTATGGTTCAACAAGATATTGTCAATTTTTACTGTGATTTAGACTCTAATTTAATTTGCCGCGTTTGCCTGGACAGGGAGCAACCTAATTTGAAAATGTGTAACATATTTGATGTCACCAAACCAATTCTTGTATCGTCTATGATAATGTCTTGTGCCTCTGTGCAGGTATTATATGTATTCCTACATTAGATGTAGAAATATATGTAATTTTTTCTTGCTGTGCTGCAATTTTCTTTTAATTTTCCATGAGATAATAGTAATATACTTTTAGGTATTAGAAGGTGATGGACTGCCTTCAACAATATGTCAAACATGTATAGCAAAGCTAAACGTCGCCTGGCAGTTTAAACTGCAATGTGAAAATTCCGATGCTAAGCTAAGGCAATACTATGGATCTGCGCAGCAAGTACAAGTTACCACAAATGTAACTCAATTTAATATTATTAATAAAGATGACCAACAGGGCTTGTACTTGACAAAACCTGATAATACACAAAGTTTTATTGTTAACAGCATCCATCCTGAAGATTCAAACTCTTTGAAAGTTGAACAACCAACTTTAATAATTGAAGTTGCTAACGCAAATATCGAAAAGAAAGAAGATGCTCCTAAAAAACCTGTACGACAAAAATCGGATAGGCCTAAGGAGCAGAAAGTACATCAGTGTGACACATGCGGAAAAGTATTTAACAGACGAGAATATTTGACGCAACACATAAGGATTCACACAGGTCTGTTATTTTACTTTAGTTATTATTAAATAATTATTCAAATAATAAAATATTTTTTTAGGGGAAAAGCCATATCGCTGCCACTTATGTGAAAAAAGATTTGTTAATTCAGGACATTTAACTACTCATATGAGAACACATACGGGGATCCGACCTCATGCATGTACTCTTTGCCCAAAAGCTTTTTCAACAAGGCAAGAATTGCAAAAACACACTATGGTACATATGTTTCATATAAAATTAAACACTTTGCACATTTGCTTAATTTTATAGGTGCACAATGGTGAGAGGCCGTTCGTCTGTAAAATGTGTGGGAAAAGATTCGGAAGTTCCAGCAATTTATATTCACATTTTAAACACCACACGGGAGAAAAAAATTTTACATGCGAGCATTGTGGAAAAGCATTCTATACAAAACAGGAATTGAAGCAGCATCTGGTGGTACACACAGGAGAAAAGGCGTTTCTATGTGAGTTTTGTAACAAACGATTCTCACAAATAGCCCACCTTCGACGGCACTCTAAGCTTCATAAACAAGTATAACCTTAATTTATTATTAATTCTTATTGAGAAACGGGGTCCAGTATAAAGTGTTTCATTTCCAATTGTGATTAAAATTTGTAATTTTTATGCTAGTCATGACCCTTTTTAAATTTTATTTATACTTTTAGACATTCCTTTTACATTTGTATATTTAAATTTTATATGTACTTATTTAAAGAAGTTTTTAATGTATGTATATTTGAGATAAGTTATTTTATAATAAGTATTTATTATTTGCTTTTGCAAATATTTAATAAAATATGTCTGTGAAATTACGATAAATAGAATTCTAAATGTAGTTAGATTTAGACTAAGGTAGAAGTACATATTTGTAATTTATACACGTAGGATTAAAAACTTGAGCAATTTCCTAGTACCTATGGTATACACTATTTATAATAAATATTTTTCAAAAAAAAACTCTTGTGTATATTTGTGAACAGCTTTACATTGGTAGATGTTTGTCACATTTGTATTATTAATGATCTTGCCTTCTCCATTTTTACCTATTACTCCTTTCTTACATGATTACATTTAAGTGTGTTAAGAGTGTTTGGTTTTGTCATCAGGAATACCAGACATTTTACTAATTTAAGTGTTCTTTTGCATCTGTTTCGGTTCTTTGTTCATTCTTGACTAATTTACTACTACATTGTTTGGAATCCTCATCTTACCAAACATGTCGGTGCCATGGATAGAGTACAACACAGTATTTTCAAGTACTTAAGTAGAAGGTATCCTCGGATTGGTCTGCAATTTAGAAGATTTTTTATGGGTTTTTACCTTTATTTTATTAACTCGAATGGTTTAATAGATGATCCAGAGTTTTTATCACTTGTTTACTTCCATGCTCCCTAAATTAACACCCGTATCCATGCCACATTTACAACCTGAAGAGTTAATACTAGGAGAGATTAGATATTTTTCATCCCTCTCTGAGTATCTTTTTGAGAACTCTAAAAAAGCTTTTGCCTTTAGAAAACTCCACCTTGTGAAGAACACAACTATTTTGTAGCTGTTTGTTGTCCATTTATTGCTATGTATAGTTGTTATTACTGTGATATGTATTAGATGTATTTTTTGTTGACTCTGTAAATGTTTTATCATCAAGTAATGGCTTTTGCGTGGAAACTGGGAACCCTTTGTTGTATGAACTATCAAGTTAGTGCAGCTAATGATTTTTATTATTTACTTACTGCAATATAAATTTTATAATCTAAAACTATTTTTTGTAAAGGTTTTTCCAATATATTGATTTTTGTTAATATTTTTATTTTCTTAATAAAAAATAAGTTGATTTTAAAAAATTTCTTTCTCAAATTCATCTTAGTTGGTATTTGTATATATGTATTCCACCAACAAGTGTGTTGAACTGTGGTCGGAGGATACTTGTTTTAGGAGTTGTCAGTGTACCTGATTCTTTTTAATTTAATCTGCTAGTTATTTTGCCTGGGGTATAAAAGTGCATATCCTCGCAGTTTTACTGCAAACACTCGCAATTCAATATAATGATATCTGCTTTGCTTAATATGAATAAGTGTGCCTGCGTATGCTTACTACTCGCTGACTCTTGCTAACCCTCCCAATTCAATACATCTGCGCATGCTCGCTGCCTCGGTGTATACACATAGCACTCGAGATGCGACTCAAGTTGCTCACAAAGTTCAAAGGGGTCAGCATCAGTAATAGTTTAGTGGGCTGTCTCTTTTAAAATCATATTTTGAACAGTGTGGTGGAGAAATGAGTATTCTCAATGTGAGAGTGTTGGGTGTTGTGTACCTCAAGAATCAATCTTAGGTCTTATCGTTTTTATTTTGTATGTCAACAATCTACTTTGTAATATAATATCTTCCTGAACATAGCTATATTCATCTTTTTTCAATGTAGGAAAAACATTGATGGGTGTGGGTCTGAAGACCGAAAACAATTAAGACAACTGATTCAGTGTCAATCTTTTGAAGGTAGACAATACCAAAACACAAAATATTAGTTTCAGTTTAGACAGAAAATTGGTCTGTGTGTCGGTGAGATTTCTTGAAGTTGCTAGAAGAAAGCCTTTGGAGTGGAAGTTTAGTTTAACAGAGACGTGTTGCGAAGAAAAGGATTAAGAAGAAACCAAGAAAAAGCTGCCTGCAGATTTTGGATGGAGTGTACAGTTTGCTAGGCGAAACAAAAAAGGGGGGGGTTACTGTCGGGAGCTGAGGAAAAGGAGACCAAAATAGGAATGGATGAAAATACAATGGCCAAAAAATAGGAGTAGATGGCTCAGATTTGTCAATAATCTCAATATATAATGATGAAAACAAAGAGTCATTGAAAAAGAAATTGGAGGAAGTGGTGGATGAGGTAGAGAAAAAAATTGATGGAACATCTTAAATGGAAGCACAAGGAAAGATGAAAAAGGTCATTTTACATTCATTGGGAATCAGGGCAACACGGTCACAGATTATGGTATAATAAACATGAGAGCAAAATTAAGGACTTTAAGGTAATATGAATGTGAAACTAATTATTACTATTATTATTATTTAATTACACTGATTAACAGACAAGTCCACTAATAGAACAGCATATTAATAAGAACTTAAACATTAAGTATTTCAGTATACTAAAAATCTAAAGAAGACAAGCCTTTGTGAATAAGTAAAATAAATTAATTTATTTTTAAATGAAAAATATCCACATAAAAATAAGGAAGAAGTGATTAGTACACTTGTATTTGCTCTATTTAAGAAAAAGGTATGTATGATTCTAACATTAAAACTAGGTGTTCTAATGCCAGTCATCGACAAGAACTGCACATGTTTCAATATGATAATTCAGTATTTTATAGAGGAACATCAAAAGACCAACCCTCCTTCTACTCTCCAGAAATTCCAGATTAAAAGTAACTTTATAAAGACCATTGCCAGACAACAGTCGTATACTCAATTTTAGATGGAACTAATGAGTAATAAAGACACATAATGGGTTTAGATCTAGTAAAAACCCAAAGACTTTAAAGGCTAAGGCAACACAATGCTCTAAATAATTGGAAAACTCTCAACTCAGAGTCACATACAACACTCAGATCTGTAACCCAAGCAACCCCAGTGACAAAATTGTTTCCAAAAGTGTAACCAAAAGAAATATGTGACTTGTAGGGATTAAATAATCTTACATTTGGAGGTATTAAGGTCCAGACAATTTATCTAACATAAATTATACAAGCAAAAAAGATTCTCCTTCAAATCTTCAAATAACCAGAAAACAGAAGACTCTCCACAAAAGTTATATTGTTATTTCATAAAATCATGTTATGCCAGTAAATAGAAATCACAAAAACCTTGTTAAGGCAACACAAGATAGCAATAGGACAATAATTGGCAATCTGGTTTCGATTTATATTCTCAAATACAGGCATAACTCGAGCAGACTTCTAAACCAAAGAAAAGTTCCAAGTCTTGAGAATCAGCTTAAAAATATGCAGGAAGGGTTTAGACTACTGGCTACAACACCTGGGATCATGTCAGGGCCATAAGATTAGGTAGGCTTTAGCTTTGTGCATTGCTTTCACAACATCAACCAAATGAAGACATGATACTGAAATATTGCCAGAATATATAGAGGGTGAACAAAAGTGAACTGGTTTTGCTGACCTCAGTCAGCGTATTCCGACATAATCTTACAGGGAGAGTCCAGGATCCTGTCTCTAAATTCCATTAAAGATGGAAAATAATTACCTCTCTTAAGTCACTCATATTGCCAAAAATAATGAAGATCACTTTCAAAAGAGGATTCAGTCACACACAAGGAAGTTCAAGTTAAACTGTATCATGTTAAAATACTGAATAAGGTGTCCAAACACCTTCTCAGCCGATGCTGACCCATCAGGAAATTCCTGTACATTGAAAAAACCAAGTACGGTATCTTTACTAGATTTTAGAAAGTCAAGGGAATTAAGAAAATCAAAAAAAGCGGTATTAGTCCACATCGGGATGGAACATACACATTAGCTAGAAAAGATGAAACATGAAGTCAATATTTTGAGGTAGCAAGGGCACAGTGTCAGCAAGAGCAATATTCACCGACTTAATATTATTCCACATAAGATCACATCCTCCTCTTGAAACAATGCAGGCAGCAAAATTTAATATAATCTGGAAACTGGAAAATAAAATGGAAGCAAGAAATATGCTACCGGAAAGACAAGCAAGATTGCGACTCGGCACTGAAAAATTAGCGTTAAGTTAGAGTTAAGGCAAGGTTGTCCACTTTTGTTTGTGCTGTACATGGCATATTTGGAAGAAGAAATGGAAAAATAACAAGAAATAAGGTTACTCAATTTAACTTTTTGTGTGATTTTAATGTCTTAAGATTTCATTATAGAGCTTCCTGCTTTTTAGAGTTGAGTTTTGAAAGGTATAGTTTCGATCTACATCTGGTAGCATATTCGTGATGAACTCTTGTATACAATCCCTCATTTTTAATTCTACCATATGTGATCAGAGACTCCGTCAATGTATTGTATATATTTAACAGGATGGATTTTGACAAAATAGTAGGTCTATAATCGCCCCATTCTTTACTGAAAACAGTAATGATAATACAAAGCTAAAGGCAGGTATAAAGGCATTAAAGTATGAAGAAAACGTAAGAGATCTACTAGAGACCAGATTCCCAAAGAAAGTGCGGAGAGAATTAAGAACAGAAAGAAGTAATGGAAAGGTGACAGGATAGAACTTGAACAGGGAAAATTACTAAAAAGAACTAGATTATGTGGAAGAGGAAGTGGAAAGAATAAAGAGAGATGACATAAGCATTTCGAAGAAAAAGACAAATAGAGACACAACAAATCTACAACAGAAAACTAAAACAAACACTTCAGAAACATTGCCGTGAAATGGATGAATTGAAGTAAACATTGATTGAAATTTATTTATTTTAGAATTGTATGAATAGGAATTTTTATGTTAAATAAACATTATTACTATTACAACTACTAAATGAAATGAATATTGTTATGCCAAGCGGTAAAGGGTTAAATAAAAAAGTAAAAAAATGTAAACATAAAGGGTCTGGAGGTGATAGCTGGACTGTGAACATTAATTTTTTTTAAATATAGGCATGTTTAAAATTTAATAGTGGAATGGTTTATAATGAAGATATAGGTTAGAAGATTGTATGGAAATGGAGAGATCAATTTGAAGCAGCAATGTATGGTGTAAAAACAAAGTGAAATTTGAAAGATGAAAAGGAAGCTGGAGAAGTTTTTAATGACGGTGCAGATCAGAGTTTGAGAGAAGAGAATAGAATAGTAGTACTCAATTTTAGAAAGATGAACTTCTTTTAATAATTTGAAATTTCCAATATTTGATTAATGTATAATTTTATCTCTTCTATAAATTAAAATGTAATGGCAGAAAAGACGTCAATGATATACAATAGTATCAAAATTGATGAAACTAACATAATAATAATAATAATTAAAGGAGGGTCGACTTTATCCAGAAACAGAAGGATTCGTGAGAAAAAGAAGGACCGTCAAGAACATAGACGACGTTAGAGCAAAAGCCAACATCCTAAAAGTGTAGTTGAAAGGAGACCCTTCAAAGAAAATCTTAAGGAAAGCCAGAGATATAGCAGGAAGGGCATAGATTGATGTGACAACTGAAAAGTTAATCGACTACAAGGATCAACTAATGCAGAAGATCAAGGCTAAGGGTGGGAGACTAAGAAGGTACAACGAAATCACCAAACGAAAGGAACAAAACGATGAATTCACCTCTAACAGAAGAAGGTTTCTTCATCAATTAGAACACAAAGAAGAACACCAGGATGCATCCGATCAACTTTACCCAGAGACAGAAGGATTCCTGATGGCCATCCAGGACAGAGTAATCCCAACCAACAACTACAGAAAGCACTGTCTATAGGAGGACATGTTGGACAGATGTCGAAAGTACGGTATCGTGGGTGAGACCGCAGAGCATGTGATGGGAGGATGCACGATGTTATCTGATACTGCTTATCTCGGAAGACACAATCAGGCCCATAATCACCGACAGGACCCTTGATTACTGCTGATAAAGAAGAAGGAACATAGAGGGATCATCATAGACATTGCGGTACAACTCTCTTACAACATCGCTAAGACGGAAGGAGAGAAGATACTGAATTACGAGAATCTGGCGTTTGATTTGAAGAACACTTGGAGACTAAATCAGGTGCGAATCTTGGGACAGCGAACTATACTACTGCAAACCTACCACATTGTGAGGAAATTCCTAGGAGAGGATCAAGGAGTCGCGTCCGAGCCGAACCGCTCTAATTAGAGTCGTGAAGTTACGGCTCAGTATTTATGTTGAGAAGTACATTAGCTCGATAATAATAATAGTAATTTCAAACTGTCAAATATTCACCGGAAAAATCAAAAACCTACGTAACAATAAAATTGTTAATTCGGTCCTGTAAGCAATTATTGACGCCATAAAACGTAGATAGTCGTACATCATTTTAATATATTTTCGCGCATCCATAAAAGGATTAATTTCTATTTTTATTACGTGCAATTATAATACAATGTGCATATGTATTTTCCGCTGGTTAGGCTAAAAACCTCGATGTAAATGAAAACGCGACCTTCTATAGTTTCGCAAGTCGATAGCTCGCGGCACTGAAGCGAAAGATTTGAATTTTATCTTTTAAACCTAATGAACGATAGTGACGGCGATACCGAGAGTGTTTCGTTTGATATTTCGTTAGTCATAGTGTATTAAAAAACTGAAAACTCTAATTTTAAACGCACGACCACCGTGCGCTATTTTAGGGACTGCAAAAGTGTAAAAATAGACAGACGCACGCGCGCCTTCCTTTTAATTCTTCGCGGTTATATGTCAGCAGTATTTATATATTTACGACAAAAATTTATAGTTGGACAGATGTCTTCAATTAAATTGGTGTCTAAGGGTCGGAATTATTCGAATAACTGCTTAATGAAAACAATAGACTGACAAAATTGCTCGGTAAGTATAAACGACGTACTGCGTATGACGCACATCCATCTATTGACTCTATTTTCGTGCATATTTGGCCTTAGGGGTTCATAAGGACCGTAACGCAAAATTTGAGGAAGGTTACCTTTTGGAAAACTGCAAATTATTTATTTGGCAATCAGCTCAACGTGTTTTAGAGATAAGATATGCACTCGATAAAATGTCTAAGATTGTATTGAATCCAATTACCTTTTGTTGTATAAATTTATGTTTTAAAGACAATTCAATAAAATACATTGACCCACAAAAGTATGGACACAGCTATAATATTTTAGGCGATTTTAGTAACAATAGAATACATAGAAAACACTTTATTGTCTTCACAATTTATTAATAACTAACATCTATTATTTCTGCAATATTTGCTTTATGTTACAATATATATACCTAAATCAGAAGGTATATTTTATGTTCATAAAGATTGAATCTAGCAGTCTATATATAATTATTTGGGCACATAAAATCGTCTTATTTCACTAGTCTATATTAATGTCAATCTTCTGACCGCTTACAATTTCCATTAATTTAATTTTTTCCATGTAGTTAAAATTGTCAATAATTTGCAATTATTTCTAAGCTATTTTAAAATTTATCTTTCCTGGAATATTTAGCACATTCTTGCATAAAACCTTTACTACCTGAAATCAAAAGTATGTATACTTAATTTTCTGTTTCTTAATATTTCCGTAGTAAATGTGGAAAAATACCGTCTAAATCGGAAAGTACAGTGAATTAAAATTATTTGTTTATGTTGACACCTTTTATGAAATAAACCTAAACTTATAATTTGGTGTTCCTGTAGAAACTTTTAATAAAGGTGGTGTAGAGATTATATACACATGAGTAATCAGTACATATGATTCTGGAATAAATTATGCTATATCTTGTTGCAGTAAGCAGTAGATTTAATATAACATTATCAGATCATCAATAAAAATGTCAGAATTGTTAATCCAAGTTTAATCCTCCAAACATCACATAATTAAATTTAATTTAACAAGTGGCCCCAATAAATGAAATTAAATCAATTTTCATTCATATGCTTTGGTTTACTCTCAAAGCTACAGTAACAATCATCAAGCCACAATAAGTAAAAGGTAATTCTGCCTATTGTCCCTTAAATCATAAACATTTTTTGCACCACAACAATTGAATAATCGTGTTTACATCAAATTAATTGAAAGACTGCCAAAATAAAGATAAAATATTCGTGGCATCTCGTGGAAGCACAACGAAATTCTGCCAAACTTCATTATGATTTTTATTTAATTTATTTTTAAAGCGCAAACGTGTGTTAAAAAAATTTACATTAATTAAATTTTTTTTTAGATTTGCCAATAAACTAATCTTAAGAAAGTTATGCAAAAGGATCTGGTCCCGGATAATCCCGGGACCATAAAAAAAAACTCTGGCCTTTTGACGTCACTTTTAGAAAGAATCGACTGTCTAGGATACAACAACAATGATGAGGAGGAAATAACCGAACGTGTTGTGTATGATAGGCAAAGAAGGAACAGCAAAATAATTTCTAAGGAACTAAAAAAAGAAAAGAAGGTTTACAAGGCAACGTACCGGCTTCTCTTGCTAGGAGATGGAGAATCAGGAAAATCAACCATAGTGAAGCAAATGCAAATTTTGCATAACAAAGGATTCAGCACCGAAACAAGACAAGAATGGATTGAGGATATAAAGCGAAATATAAAAGACGCTATTTTGGTAAGGCGATAAATTATTATTTTTTTTTACTTAAAAATCACCCATATAAATTCCAGACAATAACAGAGGCTCTATCGACCCTTTCACCGCCAGTTCAGCTGAAAAATAAAGAAAACCAAAAACTAATCGATTGGATCCAAGACAATGCTTCTAAAAGAGACTTCGATTACCCCCCTGAATTTTACGAATACATAGAAATCATCTGGAAAGACGCTGGAATTCAAGAAGCTTACGAAAGAAATAACGAGTATCAACTCATCGATTCAGCCAAATACTTCTTGGACAAAGTCAGTGAAATAAAAAGCCCCGATTACTTGCCTTCTGACCAAGATATCCTGAGGTGCCGGGTGCTAACAACGAATATTGTAGACACTAAATTTACTATAAACAATGTGAACTTCCATATATTCGACGTTGGCGGTCAAAGAGACGAACGGAAAAAGTGGATACAGTGTTTTCACGATGTAACAGCTATTATTTTTGTTACGGCCTGCAGTTCTTATAACCTGGTGTTGAGAGAAGACCCCACACAAAACAGATTATCGGAAAGCTTCAAGCTATTCGGGCAACTTTGGACAAACCGCTGGATTAAAACCAGATCGTTCATTTTATTTCTTAATAAAAAAGATATTTTAGCGGATAAAATTAAGGGAGGGAAAAGCAGATTTGAGGACTACCATCCGGCTTTTGAGAAATTTCCTAAATCTGTTAAGTACGATGAAGCATTTAGAGATATCCTTGAGCCTGATGAAGTTCTCCGAGTTTTGTTATTTATTAGGAATTGTTTTGTGGTACGTATGCTTTGTTCTTTTAGCGGTTTTGTATAGTTTATTTTTTTATAGCAAATTGCTGAACCGACAATGACAGTTGAATTAAGAGATGGGATAACGAAAGAGCATTTTTTGTATCCGCATTTTACATGCGCTGTGGATACCGAGAACATCAAGAGAGTATTTGATGATTGTCGTGACATAGTTCAACGCCTACACTTGCAAGAGTATGGAATCTTATAGAAGTACTTAAAATTTACAACGAAATTTTTTGTGGAAATTAAGATGGTGCCTTCAGGAAAGAGATATTTCCTATTATTTTTGATATTAATTTATAAAATTTGCCTTTGTATTTTTTGTATAAAATTGATGTAAATACATGTTATTTATGTATGTACCATATATACGTAATATAAATAATGTTCTTACTATACGTAAAGTGAAGCATTTAATTTGCATTTACTGTCATTTGATTGTATTATTAAAGTGATTTTTTTCATATGAAATACTTAATACCTTGTGAATTTATTTTTTTGTTCTGTGATAATATTGTAAGTCAAAAATTTTGTTTATGTAGAATGGATTAATTATTATAATAAATTATTAATATCAAAATACTTTTATTAAATCACTGTGTATACAAACCGCATACTCTTGACCAGGTGAGCAAACCAAATGGTCCATTTTTAGAATTTTACCTAAGTAAGAGAAGGCTAAAGATTTGCGCTGGAAAATACTCTGAGATGGTGAACAGCGAAGGTTCAAATTTGGATGATTGAAATATTAACGAAATATGAATACTATTAAAAGGTTTCTATTGCGATGGAAGCTACCAAATTAGATGAATAATTTTGAAGTTGAAGTCGTAGGTGTCCAAGCGAATCCAGAGATGACGAGCAGCGAAGCTTTCGCTGAAACAAAAATGCTTTAAATATACTTAAGTAAACTATAAAAGCTGAAATTTGAATGGAGTGTGAGTGTGAATTTGTTTATAGCTGCACTAGAATGTATGTTCTATACATTTGACTGGAGCCATTTACGACTCACAGACGGCATTGTACAGCAGCTTAACACATAGATATATAGTATAGAAGACTAAATTGTGTTTCATAAAAAATTTTTTTAAGGGGTGTCGATTGTTTTTACTGGCGACTGGAACCTAGGACCACGGAATCTGTTCTTGATTTTTGGAAAAGTAAAATACATTAGGATTTAGGTCGGGACTCTATGGAGGATGGTGCGAACCAGCATTG
>JAUIMW010001120.1:0-13643 GCA_033557785.1 Enochrus cinctus
ACAACTAAAGAAATAAATAAATTTTCAATAAAAATGTTCGCAATTCCTTAAACAATATCGACAAAACATAGTTAATAGAGCAAGTAAAGTTCAAACTCTGTCAATCTATCTCCAGAACATTCAGTGTTTCAATAATGTACGTACATAGAGAACATTTATACAGCGGTGTATGCATGTATGTTCGAAAAGATATGGAATGTTACACAGGGTAAGACTTGTGGAATGCGTTCTACGTAGATATGATTTTTGAGTGCTGCGGTATATAGATGGTTACTGATAAAAAGGTTTTCTGTATATTAACTATATATTTCAGACCACACTGGCCAATTCTGCAAAATTTACACGCAAGTTAAAATGTAGGCTCTTCAATGTTTTCAAAATTATATGTTTTAACAGAACTGGGAGAACCTTCTCACTACTGCAACTGTAGACCAAATGTTCGAAAAGTTATGTGACACAAATTCAATGTCTACTTTCCTATCAAAAAAAGTGGTTCCCAGAAATCACAATAAAAATATCTCAATATCTCAAAGACCTGCTGGCAGGTTCTAAATGACATTTTGAGAAAAGATCGCTAAAAAGATAAACGCTATCAAATTACAATAGCATCATGCATCTTGCTAATGATTTTAACCACTTCTTTATAAATGTGATCTCCTTAGTTCAACTGCAGGTTTCTCCTTTAAGGTATTCTAGCAACTCCAAAACTATGTTTCTACATTAACCACTAGACTCTAAAATTTATAATACAATAAATGAACTAAAACATAAAAGATCAAGTTTCGATGATACGGATTTTTCTGTCCGCTCAAAATCATCATCGATCAATCGTTTCTTCAAAGGAAATTTCCCTCACAATTAAAACTCGCTCAAATTATACCACTATATAAAAAAAGATTATCGACCGGTCAGTATGCTTTCATCTTTTTCAAAAGTGTTTGAGAAAACAATGTACAATCGAATAATGGACTTTTTAAAACAATGCAACATTTTTGGAAGTTTTCAACATGGCTTTACGAAATAAAAAAATACAATTGCAATATCTCAGAAAAAGTGCTCAGAACAGTATAGATGATGGAAAAATTACTTGTGGAATAATATTGGATTTAACTAAAAAGTTTGACATGATTGACCATTCAATAATGTTAGAAAAGTTGTATGCTGCGGGAATTCGAGAAATGGCATTTGAGTGGTTGGAAACATATCTAGTTAATCGTAGACAGCAAGTGGTTCTTTATAATAATCACAGAAAGATGATATCTGACACAACTGTAATAACTAAAGGAGTACCACAAGGCAGCATTTTAGCTCTACTATTATTTATCATAATCTAAATGAACTTACAAAAACTATTCTATCAGAGTTTACATTTAAATTATGCAGATGATTCAACCCTTCTAGTCTGTACAAAAACCTTCCCAGCTGCCATTTATCTAAAGGATAAATAAATTAATCGTCTCCAAAATTGGTTTAAGGAAAATTGACTATCTGTGCCAGAGAGCATCTTCAGTCTGCTTTATAATGAAAATATTTTTAGAGGAACTGCGGTTGCCTGTATTGAAGACTGTATGTTATGCTAATTTAGTCTCTATCATTACGTATGAGATAATATTTTGGGGAAATGCCAGCGAAATGGAGCCATACACTATGGAGGAGTTTTTTTTATTATTGTCATATATTATAAGTTCTGCATTAAATTATTAAATGACGCATTTCTGGCATGTTCTGTATAATTGTATAATTATATGTGTATATGTGCTTTGAAATTAAGAAATCTACTGTCCAAATCTATAGTCTATAATATTATAAATGGTAGCTTAGTACTTATGTCGATGTTTGCGTTTGCAATTGTTAGAGGCTTCTATTTTGTATTCTTTGTCATGATTGCGAAATCTGCCTTCTCTCTGTTTAATTTAAGTTTCCATGTGATGAACAACTTGTTAATTCGTTCTAGATGTTGATTTAAATGTATGACTAGTACGTTTCTGTCTTGTAAGACGCCAGCTTTAAATTGTTTAGGTAGTTTTTTAAGGTTTTTTTTTCGATTATTTTTCTGTTTCGGAGATAGTTTAGTATTATATAGTTTTTGTTTTGTTTTATCCTTTATTTGATATCATTTGTGTATCATTGAATCGAAAACTTTTTCGATATCCAGCAGTATGTTTTGTTTAATGGTGTTTTTCTTTCTGTTGAAGCCAAATTGTTCTTCAGTTATTATTTTTTCTGAATTAATATCCTTTCGCAGTCTAACGTTTTTAAGGATTTTTAAGTGAGCGGAAAGTAGGTGGTCTATAGTTTTGAGAAAACTTGAAAACATAACGTTAGGGAATTACTAAAAATCAAACCTTTTGGTAATTTGTTTTCCCCTGTTCATTCCTATTTAATGAGGTACAGTTCCAAATTTTATATTTAGCATTACAGTGTACTACCAGTAGTACTTTGGCCATTGTTGAGTCTTAATTCACTAAAAATGATTATGTCGATGTTGCCCTTCTCTTGTACATATTGACTAAGTTTGTTTAGTAATGTGCGAATCTCGTTGGCGTTCCACTAGAATGTTATGCTGTTGTGCTGCAATGCGAATACTGATGTGATGTTTTTAAGATTATTTGCTAAATTATTTGTAAAATTTAACAAGTATGTTGCACTTCGATTTGATATAAGCAATGTTTTGCATTTTTGCAATGAATATATCAACATCACGCATTTGCCATTATTAGTTTTAACATTTTTGTTCTGTATATTTATTGAGTTATTTGCTTGTTCTTGTGTTAATTGAGTAGTTTGGTTTCTTATTTTAAAGAGAAGGAATTGTTGGTCAAAAGTATTCTCGTTTAGCCATCTATTATAAAGCTGTTTGGCTGATAGTTTTTGTCTATGTTCTTTTTGTTTTTGCTGCTTGTAATTTTTCTTTGGTCTCTAGCTGCAATCAATGGTAGATAAGTGGGACAATTCATTTGATCAAACGAACATTAAGATACTAGGAACACTGCTGCCAAACTTGGGAGGATCGGGGGAACAAAACAATCGCCTGGTGACAATTGTGGTTAAGCTTCTGAACATAACACAGCGTTTATAGCCTAACAAAATAGAGACCAAAAGAAACGAAAGGGTCTCTACGATAAGAGCAAAAATATAATAATATAATATAATAAAAAATCCTATATTAGCGAAATTTTTATAAATCAAGAAACTGTACAACAGATTTCGTAACTTCCTTAATCTCATGGATGAAAAATTATAAGTAAAGTTTATAGTAGTATTTACTTCTATAAAAATAATCGTAAATCTTAAGGAGTGAGTATAAAAAATTATTGCGCAAAAAATATTTTCGTTTCAGTGAAAATATAAGTTTGAGAAAAATTGGTAATGTAAGCCGCAATTTCGATTTTTATGACTACTACAAAAGACATATTTTTTATTTATTACTGTAGGACGGGCCATTTATTTGAAAAAGTGCAATACTCCGAATAATAACACAATCCGTGATCACAATAAGCGGCGTCTACTGTATAACAATAAAATTGTATCCTTTTTGTATTTTTTAAAGCATGTTTACCTAAAGAGCAGCCAGCAGTAACCCTATTTGAGATAACCAATCCTACATATATCAATATGTTCATTTTCTTTAGATATTAGACATTTTGTTAATTTCTCAAAAGAAGTGATAAACAAGTAAAAATACTAATTAACTTCAACTTATTTGACGATTTACATTCCGTGATGCAAACATTTAAGATATGTTTCATATGTTCAACTTTTTGTGATAAACTTACATAGATCGACATACAAAATTTCAGTCAAATACATCATGGTCGTACCCATCAATTTAGATTACTTAGATACTCTCCATTGGACTATTTTCGAAAAACAAACCGATGAAAATAGTCAACTTACCACTATCCGACAGAAGTTGAAGTGAATTTCTGAACTGTGAGATGACAACTCAAATAATTTAGCCAATGATGACTATCGTTTGTTGCTTCATAAACCTCAGTTATTTGTGACCTACCTATGCGTTTAATTAATTACAAGACTGAATGGGAGGAGATAACATCTGATATCATGAAAACAAAACCCTCAAATGCCGTTTAAGCTTCTAGAAAATTTGGCGTCATAAATTTACCCCTCAGTAGTCCCACTCCACTAGCCAAAGAAAATTAATAAAAATTATAACGAACAAAAGTAAACGTAAAACAAAATGAAACAATCGGATGTATTTTTTGCTAGATGTAAACTGTTGTTATCTCGATAAAGTTCAGCTACTACATCATCTCCGGTGTAATTCAGGGGGCTATATTAGCTCGGCAAAGTTTCTTAATTGTCTATTAAAAAACATATAAAAACTTTTTTACCGTTTCTGTAATAAAATATGTTAAGCATTGTATTATTAAAACTCTCGAAGAGAAATGTTTCCATGGGCAACCAGACGTTCTATTGTTCCCAGCAAAATATAACCACTGATACAATAAAGTATTTTATCGCATAATAACGAGTTGCTACGAAAACTCTATTGATTCTCAGTTCAAATTACCTTACAACAAAATAATACACCTCCCGTCATTCTGCAAACAAAACTTACCATGACTAAAGCTGGATTAATCTGATGTAATTTTATGGAACACCCAATTAGTTTCCACATAAAGTCTAGTAATTTACAACTTTAATCCAGTTGATACGCTCTTAGCATGGAAATAATAACCGGAAAGGGATAATGTGCGTGAAAACTTAGTAATTCAACCTTATGAATGTGGCTCAACTACGGCCAGCCTGCCCTGAATGTGGAATATCCCTTCAATATGTGAATTGTTTACGAGAGAGGCAAAAGAGCAAAGGGCCAGCAATCTACCCGAGGACAGCTACTTTCGCTTTTACACGGAAAGTTAGGCCACTTGTGCGCCCTCCGAAAGCTCGTTCAATTAACGTCCTACCGATATTTTTACAAAATAACCTGTTGTTTTCGAATTTCGGCCCTGGTACACCATTTGACACTCGAAACTCTGACGATAAAAGCATGTTAACCGACCAACCGAACATGTTGCTCCAAGTTTAATTCGTCTTTTTATCGTTACGATCCACTATATAATGTTTTAACCTATGAACAAAAACCATGAAATATTATAGTAATTTAAATCTACGGTCGAATATTGCGACTCGATTTCAACTGACATTTAGTTCAATTTTTTTATATTCAAGTTATGAAAATTATAAAAGTTAAACAAAATATTTATAAAAATGATAAGTATATCTAGAGTCTTCTCATATAACTAATTGCGAGATATTGCTGTTAGCTGCGGAGAATTATCGCGAGACAATCCGCAATTATAGGAAAATGAAACAAAGACGAAGTTAAACTTGGGGATGCCAACACCAGGACTCCTCCACAGCACAATGAAAGGAGGCTAGATTTAATGAAAGCAAAACGGGACAAAGAAACTTCGGGTTCTCGGAGCCTTGTCTAGTGCCTTGTCTTCTCCCTACGACAGAATTTACGGTCCTCGTGTGTGCTAGTGTCGATCTAACTTTGCTAAATCTTCCCTCTTGAAGGGAGGCTGTAAATACGGGGTTCTATTTAGGCCGATTAATCAATCATGCGCACGGACAGTCAATCAAAGCAGGATAGCAGACGTCGTTAACATTCTGGCAGTTAATATTATACGTAGGTTCGCCACTTCAACGGATGTCAAGGAAATTCACGGTATTATCCAATAATATCTGTGAACTTTATCGCAATATTAATGCCTCTCTCTGGAGTCGGGAACTCTAATTAACACTCAGATTAAAATCAGACGTGCCAATTACATATTTACCACCATTTAGGGTCAGTAAAAATTCTCTCGGAAAAAGTTACGGCAAATGTTATACGAAATGTGAAAAACCACAACATATTTCACATATCTACGACCAATTATGTCAGATTGGAGTAAATATGAAAAAGACGATAATTGAATTTTTATCACGTCTCCCACAATGCATAAACATAAAAACGGGCAGAAAAAGTAATTGTTTCTTTCTTTATTACGTCCTGTCCCATTATATCAATCGCGATTATGGACCTCCCATTTCGACAAATAAACTTCTGTCGACGACTTTATGCTCCCTTTTACGAGGAAGCTGTTGGACAACAAGCTATCTCCCGCATGATGCGATTCAGTGAATTAGTTAGGAAATCAAGAACCGCCACTAGAAATGCGAGGCAGTAGGACAAAGATTTCTCGCACAGACCCTTTTCATTATGACGGGTCAGACTGTCCGAAATTAACCATTATAGTTATTGCATTAGGCTCTTGAAATTACTAAAGGAGTGGGCTCTCTCAACTGTCGCCTGCAATGGACACTATTTAGGGAAGAAGTGTCCCGTTTCATTCCGCATTTAACATCTAAAATTTTAACAAGGTTGTCCGTTATGTTAATATAAATTTCGCTATCTTGCTCGTGGTAAATAGACGCTTTTACATCAGGTACGGTTGTCATAGATAACATTTTTTAAGGCTTGTCAATTACATTATATATTCTGGCATGCTAAGTTGATGTAATGTATAGAGTATAAATTCTCCCGCCTGGCATGCATCCACATCGGTGGAAACTATTGACATGCAAACCGAAGTTCGCATAACTTTCAAGCAGGTAAGTTAAAAATGCAGCTAGTGCTGCCAATTAGAATTGATCCGGCATCCAAAGCATAGCAAAAGGTTAAGTGGACAGCTACGTAGAGTTATCTCGACGAATAGAAGTTTACCTGAGGATTCTGAATATTTAAAGGCTTTTTCAGAAAATTAATCTCAAAACTACTTCTGGCATGTTCGACAACACCAATAAATATTTTCTCTGTAAAAATAGCAATTTCGGAATTGTTTATTCTGTGTTCTGGAATAAGTAAACCATCTAATATTCTTTCAATATTTAAAGCCATGATGAAGTTTGATTTAATTTCTTTGCTAATAATAAATTTCTCATGTTTGAAAACTAACAACAATAGAACATAACATTTTAATTTAATTGAAAACACTCTAGATGAATATTTATCTCCAGCACTACAAAACGCTAGTATTATACGAAATCAATACCGCATATATATATATATATATATATATATATATATATATATATATATAATTGTCTTTAATATTTACTCGTATCTAGGATTAGACATGTATGGCTTACATATTTATAAAATATAACTATAATAAAAAAAAACTTCGATGGTCACTATGCTACTTTTGCTGCTTTAGAGGTTTACAGAAATTAAACAATAAATAAATGGTTTATTTCAATTAATTAGAACGTGAAATATACTGAAGCGAAAATGTTGAGGAATATCTAAATTAAGACAGCAAAGAAAACAAAAGGCTAAAGAGAGTTGAAACCAACATGAGCAGAACCTGAAATAAATACAAGTAATAAAAGTCATTCGGCTTAAAAAAAGATAAAGATTTGAATATCTTGCAAATTGAGTTTGTTGCAAACAAAATCATACAAATCATTGTACAAAGTAGTCCGCAAATCTTAAATGGTGTACATGCTGTAAATATGTGATCCATAGTGCTATATGATACATTTCGGAATCCTACCTGTTCCCTGGATTGAAACGAGTCGAAATTTAAAGTTAGTCGATTCGAAAAGATTTTTGAAAGCAACTTATATGCAACAGAGACATAAATTAAGGGTCTATAGTTCTTGAGATCTTCCTTATCGCTCTTTTAATGTATTAATATAATCGTGGCGTAGTTCCATGATGATGATATCTCCCTACTTCTTAAGTACGATGTATATAGCCTTGTAAAAACAGAATAAACTGTATTTTCTGCAATCTTCAATACATTCACAGTGATCCTGTCTTCTTAGCCATTATTTCCCTTCATTGCTGTGGTAAAACTTCAAGTATTAACTACACGAATGTTAACGTGTCATGATGTAGCTACTGTCTGATGTTCCTCACGTTAATGAACGTATACCTTTTATTTCCGTTGCTGTCTCCTCTAGACTCTAGTTGCAGATACAGCATCTGCCTCGGTGTAGTTCTCAAGAACAAATAATCTATTCCTTAGTTCCAGATGGAAGATACTTTAGTTTACCTTAGGATTTTCTAAGTCCATGAGTTTTTTGTAAAATGATATTAGTTTCCGCTTTCAGAGTTGAAGCCAGCATAAAATCTATAAGGCAATAACTTTTTCCTATTTGCAAGAATGAAACTTTCTCACAGTTCACAAGTTTCTCAGCCTCTATGAATTTCACAAATCTATCACCTCAACTGTATCGAATTGCAGCCAATATAGAATTCAATTACAAAAATATCCAGTAATATCACAAAATATATTTCTGCAAGAATAATTATTTAAAATGCAATTATTTTAGTTGCGTTTGGCGTTAATACTTCTATAGGTATTTTTTATATTGTCGATATGATACCGCAAATTAATACGGCTAATTTGTTTCGGATGAAAACCAATGAATGAATATGTTCGCGGAAAACAAATATTACTTAATAACGAACATATATAGGGATATATTCAACAAGTCGAAAAGGCCCAGGTAAAAGCATTTTTTAAAACGTTATTACAACGACTGAAACATTAAAGCGATCCTATAATTGCAATTGCGCGAAAAAGGCCGTTTTAAAAATCAAATGGAATTATATTGTTTGCGAAAATGGTTTTTTCGGGGCAGTTCATAGAATTAGCTTATTATTTTAATGGCCTCGCATATGGCGGACTTTTACCTTCTCCTCATACATGAGCGCAGTTATCCCATAAAGTATTGATTTCGTTGGTTGGCGGTCCTTTTGAAACGCAAACATCAAACATAATGCGAAGCATAAATAATATCATTAAGAGACTCCGGGATGCTTCGGGGTGCATCTTTCGCAGCTATCTAGGTCAAGGACCGATCCGTGAGCGTAACTCTGCATTGTTTACGATATCAGGCGTGAAATGGGGGTGCATATCTTTAAAGAGTTCACCGGTACGAGAATATTTAAGGGCTGTTTTGTTGTTTTACGAAATGCACGAGGTTTAACGAGAATTTTAGATAAAGCAAAGAATATTTTAGGTCAAACTGGAGTTTTGCTTTTTGTGCAACTAATTGCTGATCTATCTAATTACATATACTTTTCGATAGGGAAAACTGCCTTACTTTGTTAAAGACTTCAGTATAGTCCTTGATTAACATATTAATATGTTATTATAGCTTTGTTAGCGTAGCGGCAGAGAATTTCATTACACCTGCAATAAAATTGTTAATCTGAATATGTATGTGTACGTATATGTAAATTCAAAACATATGAGCAAACTTGGTAATAATGATTGGCTTGTATTGCCAATAACGTGACAAGATTCTCGTTATATATGACCTGTTAAGTGCTAAGCATATCTCTAACTTAACCCGCAAATAGGGGAGCCGATTTCAATTTATGTTGATTAATCAATCATACATGGACAGTCAATCAACCTGGAAGGGCGCCGGTTGTCCCTGATAAGCTGTGTAATTCCATCCGAATTACCTGGATAAGGTCCTGCCCTACAGCAAACATATGCCGAGAGAGAGAAGGTTCCAAATTTGGAGGATTAATAGATTTACATGCCGTTTGTTACACGGGCCACAGGGTTCATGTAAATACCAAATCGGTCCGCTCTGAAATTCGTCATTTAATTTTGAGTTTCCGCAATGTCACATCAAACGTTTGAGCGTTAGATGTTTGATTTATTGCGGTTTTAATTTAACTCTTTCAGACTACAAACGCGAAAGCGAAACAGAATTCCTTTTTTTCCATTTATTGTATAAATGCTTTTCGTTATTTGGATAATAAGATTTTCAATTGAGTTTTATTACTGTTAACGAACTTTAATTGAAAAACCTTTGCCATTGATTTAGTGGTACATATGTCCCTTGTACGCTAATAATATATAAAAAATGAATGCATTATCAAATTTAAAGTATAGGGTTATAGTTTTAACTTAAATAAAGAATGGAACCATCAAATTCTCAATAAGAACATCCGTGATTCTAAAATATAATACAACTGAGAGAAAAGTTTTCACATGTTTAAATGTAAAAACACTCGATATATGTGACAGAATGGGTTCTATATCGCATAAACGCTCGACTATCTGTAGTCGGCTGTTAAATTTTATGTTCCAAGTTGGAGCTGAAGTCGTTATTTTTGTTTCATGCCTTTTTCAATTCACTTAACTTCTGCATTCAGTAGTAATACGTTGGCTGAATTCAACCGTTTCTTTCAGCGTCTGTTCCGTCGTATATCGCCTCCTCTATCTCTATAATATGTCAAAACGTGGCAATTTTCATAATTTAATTGGCTATTTACCGTATACCGAAGCGTTTCAACCGATCAAGGGGTTAAGTTTACTGTTAGGACGAATTGTTTTCGACTACTTCGAAGACTTAGTGTTATTGCTTGCGGATAAAATCAGAAAAGCTCGATTCTAGAGGTTATATTATTTATAACATTACACTACAAATTCCTGACAAAAAAATAGTGATACCTCTTATTAACCCTTTTACCTCTACATTCATATTAAACCCACAGATAGACGAGCATAAATTGAAAAAAGTTTAATAACTCGTGTAACGAAATTGCGTATTTGTTGAAGCTTGAAGTGAATAGGCAATATCGTGTAAAAGTTCAATTTTAGTTTTTCTCGTTGCTTCCCCAGTTTATATCCACCTACAATGGAAATATTAAAGGGCAAATCTACCGCACACACGTGAACATTATTCATAATAACTGTGGGGCTGCGCTGCTCCAAAACTTAACGATTTATTACTCTCAGGTGTGACATTCGAATCGATATGAAGTGTTTATCGATATTTTTTCTTCCTTCGCACACTAATGGCCGACTAACGATTAATAATAAATTTCTTTCTGTTTGAAAATTTCCAGCCCCCCGGATAAATCGCCGATGAGCGGAGATGGGTTATTAACCCCAATCTATCAGTTAACTTGGTAGCAACCGAGTGGAAAGAATCCCCCTATAAATTATTTATTGTATCACTTTTTGCGTGTACTGCCGCTATGCAGGGGGCATTTATACCGTTTTATTTATTAATACCGAGTGTTCCACGAAACAAAATTAACGAAAAAACAAAACAAAAGAAGACTGGATAAGCGCTCCCGCGTTATTGTGCAGTGTTTGTTATAAAATTCGATTAAAGTGCAATTTGTTGAGCGTGATAAACATCTATTTTATGTTTATATCGAACAGCATTAAATTGATATCAATCTTTAGAGCTCCCGGGGGAAGTATCTGGCACTAACCAAATCGGGCACGCTCTCACTCGAAAAAAGGAGAACTTTGTTATGCACTATCGGTAACATTCGTCAGCTTGGTACAAAGATTGCTTTCGACGAATCGAAAATTAATGACGACTCACACTTCACGTCGACGACTCTACTAAAAACACATTAGAAAAATGTCTTTAACTCTGGCGGAATAGTTTCAACCTTTTATCGAGCCACTGAAGCGCTATTACGAACGCCTTTGAATACTTAAATTGCTTGTTAAAAAGAGTATTGTAGACAACTCGATTATAGTTGTCAATAAGTTTTTGTATGGATACATTTGTTTGCATCACAAATATTGCATTTTTATGAGCTCTAGATATTTGTTAGTTAAACAATTGAAAAGAATTAATTTATTGTCAACTAAATGCACCATGCTTTATTCTCTGCAGAATATTTTTATATATAAAATGCAAAATACCCTACCAAAACATGTTTTACATATAAATAATTGAGTAAACTGTGTGCGTTGTTTCGGAAAACAAATCACAATAGAATAAAACAGGCGCCTTGTTTTTGAATGCTTTATAGTACAGAAATTGTAATAATTGAGCAATAAAGCTTTGAATGAATTTAATTTTATATAACAGTTCTCAATTTTACTCATATTGTTGCTCAATCTTTTATAACCGAAATGTTTAAATTCCAGAAGTTTAAAATGCAATATTTTCTACACTAAAACTGCAAAATTGGTTTCCGTAGGCTGGTTACATATTTTTTTCTTTTATTGTTAACAATCTTCAAATTGACAATTCTATTTTTATTATTTTTTCATAAAAATATACAATTTTCCCAAAGAAACTACCTCATTCAAAACCATTGAGGATTTTTTCTGGATCTACCGTCATTTATTATAACCTGGAACTTTGATTAAAATATCATGTTCAATGATACAGTAACCAACTATTGGATTTAGCAACACGTAGATCTGTTAGCGTTAGCTACTACACTTTTCCAGATGTATTTCAAAAATTTCAGTAAGAAATGTGTATTCGAACCGAATAGACGTATTCACTGTTGCTGCGTATTATAAGTTTATTTGAGTGACAGACACAAGGGTGCTAAGGCGTCTACGATCGAAGAACGAGATAATTTGATTGTGCAACGTGCAGTTGAAAATATATTAACATCCCCTACAATAATGGCTAAAATATATAGTGCCATTGTAGGGCAGCATTAAAACTCTGGTTTTTGCTGAAATAAAAAAGGAGCTCGGAGATACTTACAGCAGCTCGAAGAGAGAATCGAGTCGTTGGAGTCCGTCCTGGAAATGAAGACGGACAATTTGGAGATGTACTCCCGCAGATCAAATCTGCGTATCTATGGGGTACCGGACACTCCAAATGAAAACACTAGCGACCTTGTGGTTAATTTGTGTAAAAAAATTGCCTCTTGACTTGTCCATCACGGATATTGATTGCAGCCATCGGCTAAAAGGTAAACAAAATAACATACCTATAATTGTAAAATTGCTGAATCGTAATGTCAGAGATAAAACAATGTCAAATCGCCAATTATTGAAAGGAACCCAAATTTTTATTAATGAAGACCTGACCAGAAAGAGATATAAGTTATTAAAATTTGCAGGTGATAAGCTTGGAAAAAATAATATATGGTCGTTTAATGGAAAAATTATGGCTAGAATTAAAGATAAATGGGTGAGACTTTTCTCTGAACATGATGTTGAAAACTTAAAGTGAATTGTGTACGCGGCAACTAATTTGAATTTATTTATTTATTTTTTGTTTTATATATACTGCTGTATTGTTTTTTTAGAATTATTTATTTTTGCGGCTAGTCATACTTATAACTGAATTACATTTGTTTGCACGCTTTTAGATTTATCTGTCTTTTTTATAAATGTATACTTTGAATCAATGTTTTTTTTTTTAATTTTTACTTTATAATTTATACTTTGATATGAGCGGTCTCAATGTTGCCCATCTGAATGTTAGATCGATAAACTCTCACTTTGATTTATTTAGTGATTATGTGCTTAACTCGAATCATGATGTTATTGCTTTGACTAGGACTTGGTTATGTTCTGACATTGAGGACAGTAGTGTTGGTATAAATGGTTTTAGATCGTAAGACTCATGCTGGCGGTGTTGCAATTTACGTTAGAAGTGAGCCTGAGTTTTACCTAATTTCAGATTTATATTACCTCATATTGACACTTTTTGGTTGGAGATGGATGTAAATAGATTGAAAATGGCTATTGGCGTCGTCTATAGACCTCCTAGTTCTGATTTGAATTTATTTTTAAGCTATCTCGGGGATACTTTTCCATTGATTTATTTAGAATATGAATCATTTCTCTGCTTGGGTGATGTAAATATTGATTTCC
>JAUIMW010001121.1:0-13637 GCA_033557785.1 Enochrus cinctus
CGAATGCTCAAACAAGCTGTGCATTCACTGCCGCGAAAAACGGTAAATCAGTAGGTTGCAATTTTACAGAAAAAAAACAATAGTGGTTCAAAAATATTTTTCTTGTGTTATAGAATTAGTAAACTTTAGAAAATAAGTAAAAATAAATATGATTTTGATGTTGTATTAGTTTTGATCTTAATTTTACTTTATACTAGAAATGACTATTTTATTCAAATTAACCATAATTGAGCCATTTAATACGCGCGGTCTCCTAGACTGGTGGTAAGTTGTTATGGAAGCAAAACTAGTGGTAAGTGGTTAAGGGTTAATCAATCGCATTATTTAAGTGCATTTTCCTCAAGAAGAAAACGATCTACTAGACAAGCAAAAGAAAAAGATTTTCAAGTATATGGTTATGTAGACAACATCGTCCGTGTGAAAAGAGATAAATACGACAGTATTCCATCAGAGCTAATTCATACTGCATTAATGAACTGGTGTAAGCCAAGAGAACTCAAAATTAATCCCGAAAAGACTGAAATAATATTTTACAAAAAGGAAGTTACTATCAATCAAACCGCCAGTAATAAACGAAACGCCAACCAGATTATTCTAGACAGTAAGCTCACATGGAACAATTGACTTAAACGAAAATATAAAAAAATGTTTAAAAAAGTTAGAAAATGTTATTGTTCATTCAGATTGATAATTGTTCTGTATAACATCAATTTTTTTAATAAGTACAGATTAGCGGTATTAGTCCTCAACAAAATATAACATCATTGCTTTCGTTAAGGGGAAATAAGTAAATATTTTTTTAGTATAAACACTCTAAATAAGAAATAACTAGATTAAGAAATGAAAATATTTTTATTTGTATATATGCCCGTGTACCTATTTTATATGTTTCAGTAATAATTATAATAATAAACCAAATTTTTTCTTTTTTAAATTTACAGCTAACGTTTTACTTAATTTTAATACGTAACATTTCAAAAACGACTGATTAGTGAAATGGTAAATATTGAAATTAGCTATTTATGAGCAACCATTACTACATGTCCGGATATTATAATCCTCTTATCTGTGGGATGATAGAAGCACTATACTTTATAATATCGGATGATACGCTCATCAAATAGAAATTTTAAAATAATTAAAAAAGCTAAATTGGTGAAACAATAGAATTGACTACCAACACTACTCGAATTAATTGCAGTGTTACTTGCTTTGTACAGAGATGGATTCAAAATTGAAAGGAGTAAGGATCCTATCTCGGTATAACTTTGAAAAGATGCTTTCCAGACCATATGGTATCAAAAAAAAAACGAAGGTCGATAACATCACAAATTCTCAAAGATAAATCAACAACCATTTTGTGGCAAACCAAAGGAAAAAGATTATATCAACCTTACACTACAGTAGTTAATGACAGAGGAAAACATAACTCTTTGGAAAAGAGAATTACGCACATTTATTAGTCAGGTGATGAAATGGTCAAATAAAGAGCTTTAACCTTCTAGTGAGTGCTCTATTGTAAAATGCGCAGGTGCATTTGCTATTTTTTATGTCGCGATTTGAGGTAATTATAATTAACTTATCATATTATATTATAACAACTTAAACAGAATATACTTTATTTATTTATAAATGATACCAACAAGGTTATAATTTTTCATTTTATTGTGCCACAAATCATCAAATTTAGAGAAGAAGTCAATTCTTCACTTTGTGATTCTTCAAGAGGCCACAAACTAATATAATAAATGGAGTAAGCACTTCTGTCGAATTGATACTACTTGATGTCTCCTAGAATTTCAATCCCTGACGCGCAAAAATCTAAAATAAGAGATTTGATGTAAATTTACGTTAACATGCCTACTGAAGGGTTTAAGTAATAGTAAAAGCTAAGAACAGCGCTTATGGACTACGCCAAGGAGAAATAAACATAATAGTTGAATTAACCAAATTAAACTATAGGTCATTGGACGATTCAAATAAAATAGTAATTGAAACATCAACCCTTTTTAAATGGAAAGATATAATTGACTTTAATAAAATATATCAACAATATTTCTTCTACTCCTAGTTTACAGTTTTTATTTAAAAATCTTCAATAATTATCTTTCCCTGAAGATCACAATACGGATCGAAAACTTGGAAATTGTTTTTATTTCCATTATGATTTTGAATATTTTTGATATATTTATAAACTCTTAATATATTTTCTACTTTCAAACTTAAATTTTAGTAATACTGCAACACATCGTTGTAGCAAGAGCTATAGGGCTTTTCAACATCGCACCCATGAAAAATAAAGTTAATTAAGTAAATTGATTTTTTTCTATTCTCGGTCTTATAAATGCATTGTTACGACATTGGTTTAATGCATGTAAGTTTAATTTATCTTCAGTTTCGTTATATTCTCTCAGCAGTCTTCGAAAAAAGCTATCAAATACGCTATATATAAGAAGTCTTACTAATACCAGGGCAATCACCAGGCCGTTGCATTTAATACCGTTAACGTTAAAAAGATAAAATAAACCCGATCCTTATGCCAAGATAAAATTAAAGACTTATATTTTCAGACGGTGAAAAATATTGTTTTTCTTCCAATTTGTATTTATCTCACGCAAAATAAAATTTCATATTTACCTAATTACATCAACCAGAAGATAATGTAGTTTATACTGTAAAAAAAATATCTATCTGTTTCTTCTAATGTATAGCTTTATCCAGTAGCGAATAGCACCCTTAATAATGTGTATAGTTAAAAAAAATATAAATTGCCCTTTTTAGAGCTTATAAGAAATTTCATTCACTCCAGCTTTTTATGTAAGTCTTCGTTTGTTCCTGTGGTTATGTTAAATTTATATATTTATTTTTAAATTATTTTAGGCCGAGTGTAAATTAATTATATAACCAGATTCCTTAATGGAGGTGGAAAATGTAGGAAGAGATAAAGATTAATCGCAAATATCCCTGCATTTGTGAAAAACTTTTCGAATAAAAAATAGTTTTTTAATATCTTTTAAAATTTAATTTTTGAGAAACCATGTGTGTCTTTTATTCTGGACCCTTTTGCTTAAAAAAAAGTATTAATCATAGTTAGTGTTATTGTTATTTTCGTTTTCGCATAGAAACACACTCCAGGACATTTCTTAGTTAAGGAAGTATTATCTAACATCGTTCTTGATCCAGATGTTCCTGATATCCCACAATGGGTCATAGTCATTGGTACCAAGGTGTATAATTAATAATACAAATAAAAAATATATTTGACTTTATCTATGTCAATTGTATTCTAAGTTTAGTATTCATTTTTATTAAATCATTAAGTTTATTTGCTGAATAATTATTCCTAAAGATAATTATTTCAAATTTTCTTTTGTTTGAAATTTGCTTTCCTTTAAATTTTGCATTATACAGCCTGTAGGGAAGAAATTAAAAAAATAAACAAAAACAAAGTTTTAGTTGATGTATGGAGCTTCCTTTGATAATCTTCTCTTAGTGGTTTGTTTAATACGATAATAAGTAAATGCCATGAATAATTTTTCTTCTTGCTGAGTTAACAACTTAAATAATTGATTCGACTTTTTATTTGGTACACATACCAAAATTATTACTATTTATGGTCTTATTTGTAATCTTTACTAAATCTTCAATAAACAAAAGTCTTTCAGTATTCGATACAGTGCGATGAAAAAAAAAATAATAATAAAGAATTGTTAATAACAGTAAGTTTTCGTTCGAGAAATATAATTTTTGCTTCATTTTGTGAATTTTTAACTTTTTAATACCTTAAACTACAAAAGTGATTTTATTTTAAATTATTAACTCAAAGAGAAAGGCTTGCTGGCCTTTGTTGTTTTATATGCACATAAAGTGGAATTATAACCATGCAGTAAAGGAAATATCGTGTTTTCATTACTTTACAGCTTCTCTAGTTCAGTAGGAAATTACAAAGGTAACATTAATTTTTATTTTCATACCATTCATTTAAACATCTTTCTCTTTTTTTTAATAAAAGATTATTTCAGTATTGAATAAACGGAAGACCACGGCAAACATGCAATTATGGGAAATATTCGGTCAATTGGTTTAAGAGGGTTTCTTTTCCGTATTGCTAAAGGAAAGGCATAGATAAGCAACGGTACTCAAATGTGGTGGAATACTTCTCTACAATTGGCTATTTGTTAATTGAATTTGAATTCAGGGTGAGTCGCTGGTGTGCTATTTACATGAGCTGAGTGCGTCTGGCAATCAACGCCGCCTGATTCAATTATCGGCAGGGTTCGCAGATTACGTTCTCCTGTCAGTGATAACCAAGGCATACCGCAACTTTGCAAACTTTTTTATGGATTTTAAAACGTCCGTTACAGCAATTTTTATACTCGCACCAGAATGATAAATTGCCTTCCACTGCCCTTTTAAATCCATTACTACACACAAGCCTGAAAGAAAAACAAACACAAAGCCCCTCCGTAGTATGAAAGGCCTTTTAGGAAAACTAATAGAAAATTTGTTGGGGGTCTCATTCTTAATCGCGTAAATAATATATTACATTTTTGCACTATCTTAATGGCAAAAATGTTCTTTTTTGATGTGTCACTTAGCAGGCGTTCCTACTTCTATTTTAATAAAAATTATGGTATTTTTTCCATATAATCCAATTCAATACTAATAACTACATAAACTTAACTAAATAAGTTACATAAATATGAAGCTGTAGAATTTACGCAAATACTGTACAAGTTATAATAAAATTATTGATTAAAGCAACTATAAATAAAATTTTATCCGACAATTTTCATAACCGTTAATAATTTGGAGAACTTGTTAACATTAATGTTAAACGAAGTCGGTTTCCACTTAATTTTCTTCGAAATGAAATACGATAGCTTGTGTTTTTCGCTTATAATAGGTGCCACTTTGCGTATTGTGATTTTCACGAGACCAGCAGTTTATTATTCGGCTTGCTTTGTTTAACCACAGTCATGCAATGCACTATTTAATAATCACTGGAAATCATAGAGGTATCGCGTGATCATCAAATAGCGAGTCTATTATTTTATGTTTGCATCATAAAACGACATGTTATACAGCCCATAAAAACGAAAAGAAATTTGGTTCCTCGGCTTATAATTTTTTGCACTTATGAATTTAAAAGAAATTTTGTTATAATTTGGGCGTTGATTACTTAAAATATATTGAAATTTCTGACGATTATTGACATAAATTATGATTTACATTTGAACCGAAAGCGCGATTATCAGTTCTCATAAAAGTATTTCTGCAAAGAGGCAATAATTCATAAAATGTTTTTTTTTTCGGTAATTCAATAAGCTTATTCATGAATAATATTCCTTTTCCGCCACAAGCAAATTTATGGCCGTGTTATTGTCAAGAATCCGGTTCATAGAAACGCAGTGCCACTATCGTACTGAGACTAAATGGGATTCATCCTGAACAGGTTACCAGATTTAAATCACTTGGTGAAGCTATTGATCACATGTTAAAGTAGAAGTTTCTCTGTGCTTACTGTTCGGTCTCTCAATCCACAAATTTTCAGATACATACCACACTGTTTTCTAGGAAAATATACTGCCTCTACTTCCGCTGTGAACGTAAAAATATTGAAGTTATTTCTGTGGATACCTACTTTGTTATTACAGCTCCAATTTTGAATTTTAAGTTTTTAATCAATGTTTACATTTGTTTCCCTAAACTTTAATTCTGTAGTGATTGTACTAAAATTTTTCATTTGCGGAAATTACTTTTTCAAACTGCAACATATTGGCTGAAGTTTTATTGTATAACATCGCAAAAACTAGAGCTTTAAAAATAACTGAAAACAAAGAACTCTTTTTTGAAGTTCATCAATAAAACTATTAATGGAAAATTATATTAAAGCAGCGAAATAAATTTAAAGACAAAAATGTTTAATATTCAAGAACCTTTGTGTTATCTTAACATTTGATTTCATTTGGGTATGTGCTTCGACCTTTATTACCTGCCATTAATTCACAAATCTTATGAGTTAATAGCCTACAGACAATTACAAATTATGTTAAATAATTATTAGGTAGTCAATGCACTACTTATCCAGTTACTGTTTATCTAATGAATAAAATACCAACATGCTTGCCGATATGTTTAATTGCGAAAGCATATCTGTTGGCACAAAATGCAAGCAATTCACGCAACCTAGCTCCAGGGATGTGAATCGTGTATATGGTTGACGGAGTAATCAATTGTGAAGGTACGTACTGTATCTACAGAATATGCCAGTCTAATCGAACAGTAATCCAACATTTAGTCCGATAATGTACATGCATTGAGTACGTACATGTACATATATGCGTAGGTAAGAACTAATTACTCAGTTCACATACTGGGCATTGACTCCTGTTATGCTATTGAAATTATTGACGTTCTCGTTATTTATTCATTTCTGTCAAAAAGTAGAAATTCACGTTAACTTTATTTATATTAAGCACTAAACCAAAGTACTTACTTAACCGTTTTAATGCCATTGTTCCTTACTCATATATACTTAGAAATGCCAAAGAAATCTTTGTTTTTGATGTCATTTATTAAAACTTGTACAATAGTAATAAAATGCAAAGAAAATTACGCAAATTTGTGAACACAAGTTATAGCATTATTTGAACTTTATATAACACTTAGAAAGATAAAAAATTACCGACGCGTGCGAGCGCGATCGCGCTCGTCGGCACTCAAACGGTTAAGTAATGTAGATATCCAATAATTGCAATAATACAATAAAGATGTCCTGGGAGATAAATCTGTAAATTCTATATATTTTTTTAATGACAACTAGCAACTGAAGATAAGTCAAAAACTACCCTCAATTGGAGGAGAAATTGAATGTTTGCAGAATTATTTAAGTGTTTTAAAAAAGGAAAGGTATAAATAAGACTAGACATGTAAAATAGTGTTTGCCATGTTTTAACTCTTGAAAAAGATATTTTAATATAATGATTTTTTTTTAATTATGAAAAGGTAATGGGGCAATGGCTTGTTTTAATGTTGATTAATGTTGATTGGCATTTTAATTTATCTTTTATCGTAAAAGAAATTTAGAAGATACGCTGACCTAGTAATAAACAATATATACCATTAAAAGGTTTATTATTGGTCGTTCGTTTTTGAACATATTTTGCAAGTATAGGAGCCTCACAATAACTATACCTGCAAACATTGATCAACATTGAGGGATCGTGGAGACAAAAAGATGTGGTTTTTGTTCTAGCAAACTACTTAATTTAAATTTAGTAAGTAAGTACTTTAGAAGATATAGTTCACTTCATAATATTACGTTAAAACAAGAAAGAGTGATTATAGAACAGACAAGAATAGGCATAATTAACAACCAAAAAATTACACAGAATATTCAATTAATTTAGCTAAATCTGTGCTTAAACATGATCTTTTTTTCAGAAAACGCAAAAAATTTTCAAAAATCATTGTCTTCGCTAACAAAACAGTAAGATCACAAAACCGTTAGAACAATCTTCTGGCTTTTTTAATATATGAATAATGTTTTGCTAGTAGGAATTACAGCAACTAAAGTAAGGTTGGAAGCGCGTTCACTTACACAGCAAGAGCAGGTACTGAACATGCAACACAAAGAAAAAGCGGGTAATAAAATAGAGAAAAAAAATTTAAGAAACCCAAAAAAGGTTCATGCAATCTTAGCATCCAATCTTATGATGCCACAAAGAACGGAATATGAAGCTACGAACGAAACCAAGGAAAGAGAATTAAACAAAAGGATAAGGTCTAAGCTATTCAGCGCTATAGTTATCTAGCTTCATTATATAATATGATCTTTTAAATGATAATTGGAGCCCGTAACCATCTGACATCCGAGTTTGTAAGCGCAAAAAGTTTATGTACTTTGCTTTTTGGATAATTATTTTTGTGTAAAATATGACTAAGTCTACCAAAATCTTTTTACCAGAACGTAATATTTTAATTATTCTATCCTTATGAATAAATTATGATCACGTTCTGGGTATCAGGCTGTTCAGAATAAAATTGTATATATCTATCTAAATGATCATCAAGTCAGTCACTATTTCCAAAGAGCCAACAACACATAAAATAAAAGATAAAAGCTTGAGAACATCCGGAACCTTAGTGGCCAGAAATGTAACCTTCAGATTCAACGAACCCAACCACAAGGAACAAACAATTTCTCATTGGAAGCTGAATGATCGCAGATGGACTGTGAGGAATTCGGCTTGAATACCATATTCGAGACTGCCGAAAAGCTATCTCTCCAGAGAAATTTTGCGAAGCAACCAGAGTTGTGTCCGATGCCGATGTTGTGTTGACTTCTGGAACCAGTAGTGCCAATTTTTCCCGACACACTTTATCGAAACATGACAGAGAAAAGAATAAAGGTAAAGTGGAAGGCACAGTTCATAATCGAGGAGCCGTGACAGACCGTTCTGAGAATCAGGGCGAAGAAGAGGAGGACGAGGAGGTATATAGGCCGATATGCCAGAAAAATGGCATGGGCAAATTCTATTAGTTCATCCACCATTCTAGCAAGTATTGGTATCTTCAATCTAATTTTGGGAATCATCGGATTTTATTACTTATTCTAAAAAAACCTGTTAGTGTAACTGTCTCTAAATTATTAAAATTCTGATTAAGTAAGAAGAAAATATTTTTAATTAAAAAAATTATGTGCGCAAGTTCATCACATTTGATTATCTTTTAATACGATATCGTGAAATTTATGATGTGGCGGCGTCATTTGAACGTCCAGAAATTTCACCATCACTCATACAATATGTTCTACTAAATAGAATTCTTTATCATTCAAATTGATTGTCCCTATGGTACTTATCCATTTTTAACGAGCACACAACGTTAAAGTACTGGTTTATTTGTTTTAAAGAAAAAGACACTTTAAAAACAATAGATAATTTTTAAACGAAATGATATATATTCTATTTTTTGATATTCATACTATTTAATATAAAGTAAACAAATGTCAAATTGAATATTTTTAAACAACCTTTTTGTTGTCATATTGGCTTCGTCTGTAACCGTATCTTTTCTTGCAATAAAATAGTGGTAGAAAATTAATTATGAAAATAAGACTTCATACATAATTAAACACTGTAAATATAGGTGTTTGCTTGTGTGTGAAATTTACAGAATTTGCTGTGGTACAAAATACCAAATTTGTTTTATTAACTTTGCTGCAATTCGCAGAGTTTGTAAAGCTGATGATGTTTTCCTAACTAATTCCGTCAAAGATTTGCGTTCAACGTAAATTAGTTGACACCGTTTCCCCCAAGTGTGTAGCGCAAGAATACAGAAACACATAATGGGGAACATCTGCACATACGTACGCATATAATCGTTAGCATATCTGGCTGCAAATTACGCCACCCTTTCAGGAGTATGTACTACAGGTGTTTTCATAATCGGTTATGACGCCATAATAAAAATCTTGGCATGTTATTAAATTCTGCGAACCGCAATTACAGTTAATGTAAAATAAATTGTATTATTCTGCAAAATTTATACTGTGTATTTCACTGAATGAATAATATTGCAAGATACAATTTTCTTAGAAGCTGCCAAGTTTTTTTAGTAAATGTTAGGCCACAAAATATATACACATTTTTCTCATTCATAACCGCAACTTTGATAACTGCTTTGATCGATGGAATTTTAAGTATTCTAAATATATGTACAATTTTTGTGATTTTATTTAACAATCCAAGTTTTTGTTCTTGTATTCAAAACACCTGGATCATTATAATTAATATACACAGTAATTTATTTGTTTTAAATAAATGCTATACATACAGTATAAAAAATAATTTAATGTGAATACTAAAAATGTCGGCTTAAAATCACAAGAATTTCAATCTTTAATTCTTATTTCTAATTATAATTTTTTCTTGGAATAACAAAGTACTTCTATTGTAAACTCTGTTAAGTTTTTATAACTTTTAATACGCATTCCAATATTTTTAAGGCTTTTTATATTATAAGTAATTATCTGTGTTGTCGTTAGTTAAAAACTTCCTCGTTCCAGATATAATTTACTTAATCAAAATGGAACGTCTCATTGAAACGAACTTTTTCATGCTTTTTTATTCTCGCGACAAATTTCATTCTTAATGATCAGCGATCCCTAGTAATTTAATGTCACTTTAAAAGGACATGATATCCATCACTGAAAAGAATGCTGCAAAAGAGCTCCGGTAATCCGTCTTAACATTAAACCCTGTAAAACTAAACGCAAACACTGCAAAACGCTGTGTAAGCACATCTCCTTAAACTAAACGTCTGCTAAATTATTCACCAAAAGGGACAAAACATGTTGCTTATTTATTTATCCAATCCCCTTAGGACTGACTTAGCCGTAAATATTGTTTCTTCTTGATTGTTATATGACTACAATGTAAGCTTTATTGCAAAATTTGCACAACAAATTATTTATTGTGGTATTACATTGGCATTAAATAACAATCCTCCTTACAAATTAACGAAACTCATTGTTCGGTATATTTGTTATGTAATAAAATTTATAATACAGCGCATTTCCCTCAAAGTAAAATTTTATTGTAGAGTTCACTAACGGTCATTTCTCAATGCTCCAAGCACATAATCTTTCTTACAACTTACAATGTTTTCATTAAAACTATATGTAGCAGAATATTTTTTATGTAAAACTGTATTGTAGATAAATATATCAAGTGAACTCGTTTATACAGCGGGCAAAGTCTCTATTTTTTTTTAAATTTAAAACGCCGAAAACAACAGAGAACATTTTCAGTAATAAATTTACGTACTTACGCTGAGTGCAAAGTAAAAAATTACTCGAAACTGTAAAGGTAAAAATTCCTGATTTCGTTCAATGTCGGCTGTGACGAATGTTTTCAACACAGCTCCCGAGAATAGCAAAAGCCATTAGCTTATTCCTTCAAACGGGCCGTAAAAACGTTCACTTTTAACCCAAATGTTCGAAAAGGGAAAGTGTGAAGGCGTTTCAGAGAAATTATTGCAGCACGTTACAAATTAGTTACCACCAATTTAGCCGCCCCTTACATTAAACCATCATTTAAATCAAGGTCGTAAAATTATTCGCAATCACATTTTTGCTTTCATTTCCGCAATCAAGAAGGCTTCTTATAGCTTAATAGCATTTGATATATGAGTAGAGCTTAATTAACATTAAATTTCGTTATATATAAATGCTGTAGTTCAATAGAGACGTCTAGTCTACTCTCTAATGTATTATTCAATTCGTATCATTCGAACATAAACAGAATGCACAAAAGCATATTTGGAAAATACCAATGTAACCAGGTCTTTTGCCAATTCGTGGAACGTAATAAAGAGAAAATAATACATTCAAACAAAATAAACCACAACTCGTATATATGAGGAACTTTATATAATGGCTATTAGTAATTAATTCGAAAATTTCATTAAATGTGCAAAAAAGGTATTTGTTTTTACAAGGAAACAAAGCTCATCATTGTTCCTCCAAGCCCGCATCAACTATAATTGCACATGTACTAATTAGTACTAATGAACAAGCAAAATTTCCAACGTACATACCCCATAGTTATAAAACCGATGCAATGTTCTCATTATTTTTAAAAATGATGGGGACTAAGCTCTTGTGTAATTGACATGTTGGCACCGCGGATGGCTGTATAATTCCTTCATTTTAATAATGTTTCATTTTAACTGAATATATACATATCGATATAAATAGAACATTATACCGAACTGTAGGTAAACACATGCGCAATTCAAGAGCAACCATTGAATTTGTCAGTTATCAGCATCGCTTTATACAAATTTATTGTCATAATTAACAACTGTTTTTTAAACGTTTTTACCACACTTTAAATTCACGATCAATATTTAGTAAGTAAATTAACTATGTATTCACATGATTTTCCTCACTTACCTAATTCTAATAGATACTTATTGCCTGCTTTGCTTACTATTGGAATAAAAAAACCCTGATATGATATACAAAAACAAAATTCATATTCTAAACAAACAAACCCAATTATAAAAGTTATCTAGCAGTTAACTTATATATTTTTCCAAAAGAGTTAGATTTATGTGAATTTTAGGACAACGAAAATATTTTATACAAAATTTAGCGTTTCATGTTAAACTCTTATTCGCCAATTAAACAGTTTTCAAACAAAAAATATAATTGAGTAATTACTCTTTCTAATTCTTTCTATAATCCATGACTTGCCGCAAAGCAACTTTAAATAAGCGTTAAATAGCTAGTGTTATAAGTGCATATAAGACTTGGCTTATATTGTTTAAACCTCTTAGTAGTAATGTTTTTGACAATTCCGGAAGTAAGAGATAAGCAGTCTTCAACAAATATAACTTTTTGATAGAACGGAGTTAAACTCAAACTTACGTTTGACGACAGCCAAAAATAGAACTCAACTGATATATCTGGTCTATGAATCTTGAGCAAACTTTAGAGCCTATGGAAGTTTTTCCGAACGCATTTCTAATTTAGGATTCAATATGATTTTATTATACATATATATAAATATTAGTTTATTAAATAGTTTTGTGCTATAAAAATTACAAAAATCAATAAGGCAAATAAAATATTCACAGCATAAACCGCACAAGTATGAGCGATCCCTAGTTTCGGATTTATAAGTTATTAATTATAAGGTAGTATTAAGTTTAGATTCCGGTTCAGTTTCCATGAATATCGTGCCTCTAAGCCGTTTAGTATTCAAATTTCGCATAATAATATAATATTCTTCATATGTTACGGAATACTTTTTCAAGTATTTGTTACTTCCGCTTTTATTCGTGAACTTCGCATACTGGTACACGTATGTGAAGTTCACAACACTTATTTCTCGGTATAACTAACCAGAACGAAACGAATTGTAAATATTTATTAAGTGCGATGCAACTGTAAACATAAACATAATATGAAAACAACGTACAAACTTTAATAATCACTAGAAAGAAAAGGTATCAAAAATTGAGAATTCTCCCGAAGCTTTAATCGTGTTACCTAAGTCTAAACGGATATTGCCAAACTTGGCGCGATATCGAAGAGTGGAATTGCGAAGTTTCTTACTTGCGTTTATTTAGAGCACTTACTTTGCAAGGACTGCAATTATAATGGAATCTAGAAGATAAAAAATTTTAAAAATGCTGTAAAAAAATTGCTCGATATAATTATTTGTCACGAATTCAGTTTGAGGAATGTAGAATTTTTCTCATCTCGGAATAAAACGATGGCATATTTTAAATTACTACTAAATAAATTAAAAACTTAGACTTGCTTTTTGCCTTAATTAATGCCCTAGAGACTAATACATCTTGAGAATTGAATTAAAACGCACCAAGGAATTTTGCATAACCTGCTTCTGTTCAACTAGGCACTTGACTTGAATTCCTTATGTTATTTCCATAAATTGTTTTGTTGGTATTGCTATAAATGCATAAGGAAAGTAATGACAGATTTCTTTCACATTTTTATTAATCATCATTTCTTTCAATTAATTTTTAAACTTCATACGTCCACTGTGATAATTTTAATGTAATTAACTAAAAGGTCACATTTTTGGCAAGGAAATACCAAG